>JAOEGS010005333.1:118926-134588 GCA_025447755.1 Corythornis vintsioides
CAGTTAGTTAGAAAACCTGAGGTGAAAAGTAAAATCACTGAAGAGAATTTTGCTCGGTTTTCATCCAAACCAGGACATAGGGGAACACGCCCAGGGATGTCAGTCCAGGAATAGCATCCACCAAGACCCCCTGGAGAATGGGGGACCAGCATCTGGAGATGGACCATGCTTGAACCAGGCCTGGAGATCAGTAACATCCCTGTGCATTTGTTGTCACAACTCAGGCTCTGAGTCCTACTGATTCTTTCCAATTCCACCTGAAGGGGTGGAATTCACAGCCAGAGAAACTTTCACACTGTGTGGGTGAGGACAGTGCCCATGTGCTGTCACTGCTGCCCCACGTGGTGAGGGCAGCAAATTAATACAATTCCAACTGAGTCCAATGGTAAAAACAATTTCCTCATCTTTGTGTTTGGAACAAGAGTTGATGGGGAGGGTTCCACCTGCCCTGGAGTCTTCTCTGGCCCTGCTTCCAGTGAGCTGTCAGCTGGTGTCCTCAGACACCCTTCTGGACATGCTGATGAAGTTCAGGTCAGAGAAGCAGAAAGTGAGGTGGCCTGAGACCTGACTGAGCAGCCAGGCTTAGAGGAGTGTGAGCAGCAGTGCAAAGCCCAGCAGGAGGTACCATGAGCTGTAGTGCTGGGCACCAAAGTCTGTCCTCAGCCTGGCAGATGCCAGCAGTGCTGCCAGTGGCTATAGTCCCCAAGAGACCCTTGACCCCATGAGCAGTAGCAAGTCTTGTTCTGAGCACAGGGAGCTGCTCTGGCTGGAGGGGAGCTGCTGGGAGCACTGGTTTGATGCTGGCCACCCAGCACCCCCCAGGTGTCTCCTGGTCCCTGGAATTGCAGGTGTTTGTGATGTCAAAAGTGGATGAGCAAGGACCAGGACCTGGATTTTGCTGGGGCTTGTGATATCACAGCTGAGTGGGACAGGGGCAGAAGCAGAGACCCATTTTGTGCCGGGATTTGTGATGTCACAGATGGATTCATAGTAGATGAAGCAGTAGGAACCTCCTGAGTGGTGCTGGGCTTCATGACGTCACAGCTGGATGAGTTGGTGACTGGGGACGATGAGGGACCCAGCTTGGGCAAGGGTTTCTGTTGTCACAGGCAGATGAGCAATAAATGGAACACAACCAGGGACCTGGCTTTTGTAAGGTTTAGTGATGTCACAGGTGGATTGAGAGGACACAGGGCAAAAGGAGCCCTCTGACAGGTGCTGGGCTTTGTGATGTCACAACTGAATGAGTAGGAAATGGGGCAGGAGGCTGTTCAATATCAGGTGTTTCTGATGTCACAGGTGGGTGGCCACCCACTCCCAGACCCATCCTTGTCCTTAGCATCAACCCCAGCCCATTCAGCAGGGCCGTGGCTGGGGCATGGCACAGGGGTTATCCCAGCAGGAAGGGAAACTTGTGGGGTGCCCCCAGGCTCCCAGTCCATACCCATGGAGCTCCAATGAGGGAAACTGAGGCATGTGAGGGAAGCTGGATCAACTTCAGGGCTGTTTAGGGTGGCCATTCCCTAGGGTGCCCCATGAATTGACCAACAAACCCCTGCAGCAGCTAGCACCAGGAGGAGCTGGCCAAGGTGTGACTGGGACAACTGAGGCTGCTGGAGGTGTTGGAGGGAAAAGGTGGGGGGAAGCAGGTGGATCAGTGCCTCAGTTTCCCCAGCTGAGAGCAAAGCTGGAGCCTGGGGGAAGGGCATTATTGGCTCCGTGCCTCAGTTTCCCCATTTGGGAGCTGCTCTGAGGCACCTTAGCGGGTGGAGGATGGAGCTGTGCCACGGATTTCCCTAATCCCCACGTATCATTTGGAGGGAGGGAATGGGTGTGTGCCTCAGTTTCACTGTTGAAAGTGAAGTGGGGTCCCATTTGTGGGGATGGGGCACCGATTCCCTCCTCCCTGTGCCTCAGTTTCCCCTTATTGTGGGGTGGACACTATCCCCAGGGCTGACTCTACTGGGGTCTGAGCAAAAAAAGAACTGAAAATAAAATAACTCATGAAAATGAAACTTTTCAAAAATTCTTCCTTCAACTTTCATTTTGTTTAGGGACAAACTTGTATGGTCTTTAGCTCATCTTTATATAGAAGTAAATATGAGAAACTTAATTTGATTCATTAAAATCTGTCAGCCAGGTTTAGAAGGCCTGGAAGATAAAAGGTGAAGTGCATATTTGCAGCCTGAACAGAAAATAAAGACTTGAAAACCACCGACTTTTTTTACCCCCTTAGCTGACAAAAAGCAATGCATCAATGAACACCAACAGCAAATATTCCTCCAGCGCTTCCAGGACTGACTCCACAGTGCTCTATTGTCACAGTCCAGCAGCTGGCAGAAAATGGCTTGGCTTCTGTAGAAAGAAACCATTCTTCCCTTTGCACAGAGATCAGGTCTCGTGCAATCATACCAATATAGACCCTGCACTGTTCCTGGGCTCTTACTGACAAAAACACCAGCACCCACAGCCTGAAACAGCAAGTCAGAGAAGGTCAGTGTGATACTTTCAATAGCAACAGAGCTTGAGTGGGATTGGAAAGTTACAGTACTATTGCCACTGTCTCTTGCAGGAGCTGCAGTGCTCCCTCAGGTACTTAACCAAAGGAGAAAAGTGTCCTGAAAGATGACTGTTGAGTTATAAAGCATCTTGGAGACTGTATTTTCCAGGGCAACTTCTACTGTGCTTGCTGGTGGGAGATGCTGAGGACGACACCCCCTCTAACACAATATAACTGAAGGGTGGTACTTCCCTGTAGACACTGACAGAAGGAACTGGGGTTTTTACTTCCTGCTTGAAATGACTCCTAAGTATTGACTTGGTATGAAAAAAAACTAAGAGGAACAGATGTTTTTGTATTTTGGTTTAAACATTTATGACAAATATGATAGACTGTTACTGATTTTATAACTGTTATCATATATGAAGAGGTATGATTTTTACCTTTTAAGCATAAAGAACAATTTTTCTTGACTAGAGAACCATGTAGTGAACAGAGGTGACATGACAGAACGTATCAGCCTTTCACCTTTGTCATCTGTCACAGTAGTAAAAAAAAAAAAAAAAAGAAATGACAGTTGGATGGACTTAGGTATTCTTCTTTATAAACAACATCTGGAACAAAATGGAAAAAAGATTAATATATATTCCTAAATTTGGTCAGTAACATGTTCATCTGAACAGAATCCAGATCCTCAGATACATTTAGACAAAAGGACTGAACAGCTCACCTTGGGGCTTCCCAGATGGAAGAGCTTGGTGTTCATGTTCACTTGGCCAGAATTTAGGTAGAATTACCCCCAAATGCATTACCATAGTGAAACTTCCATCTTGGTTATACTTTTGAGCCATGCTGTAGAAGTTAATGAATGAAAGAAGCTACCCATTTAATTCCATTATAGTCAGTGTGACTTACTTCAAAATCTTAGTTTGATTCTCCTTACACTTCAAAACACATTTTGAGTTGTCAGAACAGCACCCAAGACATCTTTTAAAAGCACTAGTACCAAGACCCTGGGACTGCAGTCTAACTGGCAGTGGAGGTTTCATGGAACAACAGAGCTGAACTTGTCAGGAAAAGGCTGCAACAGGATGTGGGAAAACTCACATTGCCTTACATTTGATTTTGCTGTATCTTTGGTCTTCCAACTACTCAAGTTTGCAACTAGGAGAAACCTATTCTTGGGCACATCTGGTCATCTTTTCATCTTCCAGTTACACTGGCACCCTGTAAACCTTACTCCAGAGTCAGAACACTCGGCTAAAATTGGCTTCCAGACTGTTCTCTCACAATATATATTCTCCTCCTTTTGGAGTGAAAAAGTTACATAGTGGGCTGAGTAACAAACTACACGAGGTGTGAAACCTAAAGGTAACATACATAGCCAGTATAGAAATGTCCATAAGAGCAAGTTTCCTAAACCAGTCCTTCCTGGAGGAACAACCACAGATTTTACTGAATGCAAAAATGATTCTGCAAAGGTCAAAGATAAGGAAGAAAAGTCAGTACATGGTTATTTGGATTGGGGTGATTTTGTTCCTTTTTTTTCCTCGCTTGTTTTGTGTGTGGTTTTTTTGGTTCCTGGAAAGTTCCATATACTCTAGAATGAAATGTAAAGATTAATCCCATTTCATAGTGGGCAGGACTGAACCACTCCATCTTTAAGAATCAAACCCACTTTGGACAGTTAACTCCTGCATTTTGGTCCATAATAATAGTAATAAACCAAACTGATTCACTGCCATCTAAGTCACTAGGACTCAATCAGTAAGAGGGAGGAAATGTCCAATTTTTCATGTTTTAATTTTACTGTGGATGGAGATATATATATATATATAGGGTGTAAAATTTGATGCAAACCTATCTGTCTTCAGGTGGAGGGGTAGTACTCAGAATCTTCTTGATGAAGCATTGAGGGCCAGGATATTTCAGGCTCCTGTTTTCAAGGCTTTCCATACCTTTGTTGTGTGTGTGCATTTATCACATCCCCAAGGTGCCAGCACATCAACAGAGAAACACTGATCCAACCTGATCTAACTCTGGAAACAGTTCATACAGTTAGGGAGGGGAAAAAGAAACCACCACCAAATCATTGAGAGAGCACAAAGAGTTCAAGAAGAATTGCAAATGTTTATGATGCAGGTGAACAAATCTTGATGGTAAAGAAAAAAAATCAACACCCGTTTCTCATGCTGGCAATAGATATTTATTGTCACTTTGGAGATAGGTTACCATGTGTATATAAGGAACTCAGACTAAAAACAAATTAGGAGTATGAACTCAGCATACGCCAATGGGAAATTAAATGACTGAATGTAAAGCTGGCCTTTAGAAGATCTTCTGTTGGTCTATTTTTTGGGTCATCATTCCCCCTTCTTAAAAATGAAATAAAGCTGAATACCTTTCCTCATTCATTTAAACCTCAGAAAAACAAGTAATAATCCAAATGAAGCTTTTCCTAGCTTGATTAATAATCTGATAACAATCTCTGAACATTTCTATTGTTGGCTCTACGACTTCAGAAGGAAGCTAAACCCTTATAAACCACATTTTTCCTTCACTTCACCTGGCCACTGAGTCCAACTTGAAGGACTAGACTTCTGCAGACTGAAGATTTGCTTCTACTGGACTAGCATGGTTACAGGAGGATGGTGCAAGCCTTCACCACACATGCTGTGCTGTTCCACAAGCTACATCAGTGCAAGATCTGACAGTCTGTGCAAAAGAAGCTGCAGTGCTACTACCTCTTGGATAGCTTTCCTCTGTCTCACACCTATAAACTCAAACACCTTTGTCCCAGTAATTTCCTCAATCCCAAATACTACATCTCAGAAAAATACGAAGATGAAGATATTTCATAATTTTTTACAAAAAAAAAAAACCAAAACAAAAACCCAAAACAAATTACCTCCACTCAAAACCAAACAAAAATAATAATAATTAAAAAATTAATCTAATTCCCCCAACCAAAGAAAATCCAGGTCAAAGCTCTTTCTTCCCCATCCCCCAACCCTATTGTAGCTTTGATGTCACCACGAAAACAAGTGCTCAGAACAAACTTACTGTACAAATATGAAGCTGCAGGCATTAAAGTTACAGAACATTCCAAATATATTTCAGGCATAGAAAGTACACTTGATAATTGCAAAAATAAAGTTTCACTTCTTTAAAAAACATTTTGATCAGAGCTCAAGCAAAACTAACATTTCACATTTCCTACTTCAGTTTAGCTGGATAAGAACACCTTGAATTCAAACCAAAACACTCATGTTATTGGTGCTAAAGTAACTCACCAAGTTTTTAATATGAGAAATGGTATAGACAACAATGGCAAAGACCTTAAGCATCAACAACAGACTGCAGCCAAAAGTAAATCTACAAGTTATCTGAGTCATTCTTAGTGATTACCAAGAACCATAACCTGCTAGGAATAAACATGAAGTTAGACTGACACAAATAGAAGGACCCATGACATAAAATAGGCTTCGTTTTTGTCACTGAACTTGTTTTAGGCTTCACTAGTGCAAGACCATAGGTTTACCTGATTAAATGAAAACTCCTTGATGTCACAATTTAAGAACACTCATACAAAACTATTTTTCTTTTAAAAAAGTGCCACATACCATACTTGTACTAAAAAAGTTACAAACTAATGGAAGACTGTCTGCCTCCATCTCTTGTCAACAAGGAAAGGCCAAAGAGATTCTTTGATCCCAGCTCGAAATGGAGTTCTCTGGCCTATCCCCAGCATCTCCAACTTGGAGCAGTCTAGCTGAGCATTCCTCGGACGAAGGGCACCCACAACTGGGCAATCAGTAATCTGAAAATAAACAGAGAAAAACAACAAACAACAAATAACACAATAGGTCATCAGAAATGGCAGAAATCTTAGTAAGCTTTCTCTATAGGTATGTTCCTCTCCTCCCAAGTATTTCAGTTTGTGTTTGGTTGTGGTTTTGTTTAATTTGTTTAAGGATTAACTTTATTTCAACAGAACAGTTGTCAGGCAGAAAGACCTGGAGGGTCTTACATTCTGTTTTTCTCACTGAATTACTGCTTGCCATTTATGCTTTTCTACATTTTATTCCTGTTTTCACAAGGTAAAAAAGAAAGCTCTAAACTATTGACAAAGCCACACCTCGATTGATGTACTTGGAGAGAAATAGATTTGTATATAAAGAAATTCAGACTAACGTAGCATTCTTCATCTCCTTGGTATTTATTCTGGATATAAATAAAATGTTATATACATATTATATTCACAAAAGAGTAGTTTCTCTTAAAGAATAGTCTTAAGTATCAATAAAACCCAGGGAAGGTGTTTTAAGCAGAAAAAGAGTTCCAAGTTCTCAAATGCACATATTCAGAAATGAATCTGGACATGGAAGAGCTGTCACAGATTGCTACCTCTGTGTTCATGTTCTGTCAATCTGTAAGCTTTTTTGAAGGACAAAAATACACCATAAAAAAACATGGATCTAGACATGACTAAGGGGAATTGTGCTGCAGAAATACAGCTGCACTACAAACTGCCCTGAGGGCTCCTGACTGGCTGGATGCTTCTCGTTCCTCAGGCCAAAGCAGCTGCTTCCCCAGTCAGATCACACAGCAGCCTCCTGGGCCATCCTGACACACAGCTTGTGGCTGGAGCCAGCGTAAGACTCGCTGACAAGGGAAGGACAAACACCACAGCACTTACTGGTCTCAAGTGGCTACTGGGAAGGTTGAAAGCATCTGCAATTGCACATGCCATTTCATACTTTGTCATCTGCTCGTTGCCAGACCAGTGAAATGTTCCTTTTACCGACGGGTCCTACAGAAGATTCAAACAGCAAACAGAGGTAAAGAGAAAGAATACGCAGCTAGCCAGCCCAGCAAAAGGCACCACACATTAATATTAAACTACAAACCACGTGCAAATGCCACGAAACAAAACTTCAGCACCACATTCACATTCATATGCATGGTCCTTTGGTTTTTTGGGTTTTTTTTGGTTTTTTTTGCCAGGTACCCAGGTATGGAAAGTGGTTGGTTGGTTTTCTGACCCTGCCAAAGTTCCAACCCCAAGATTCTGCAATGTATAAGCACAATGAAGAGCCTAAGACTCGTGGCTTGGCTTTGTCACTTGGGTGGTCTTAATACAATAAACAAATGCATCTTTTAGATTTAAATTCAACCACCATGGATTTTGTCAGTCCAAACCAGCAATTTGTAAAAGGCACATCAGAATATGTTAGGCATTTACACTTCTCTCCTGTACACCAGAAAACACACAGCAGTTTTCAGAAGGATGTCCCCTATCACTTCACTCTTGTCTGAAATCCCAGAAAATCCACACACACTGTCCTGTGAAGATTCTGCAGTATTACAGTTGGTTCTTCCCTCCCTCCCAGGGTTCCAGAAACACAAACAGTAATGCACACTATGTGCAGTTCTCAGTTCTTCAGAGAGTCAAGAGTTTGAACTGCTTTTACCTCAAGGAGGTTTGTTTCTTTCAACTCTTACCAGCATTCTCTTCTCTGCTAGTTGTCTGCAAACAACTGCTACATCCTTTACATTGGTAGGAAATCTTTGTTGCCAGTGGTCCATGTTGGCAGACTTGTTACTAAACTGCACTTTATCAAACATAACAGTCACAGCACTCTCCTCCAGTCTTTCCACCTCTCCATACAAGACAGGAATCCTTAGTACTGCTGCATCTGAAAGAAAGATGATTTTCCCAGCATCAGCACTCCTGAACACGTACAAATGCTGCAGGGGATCCTGAAGAGCATTTCAGAAGTGTTAAAGAAGTGATATGAGGCATCTACAAATCACAATGAAAATGCAATTAATGTGTTTGCCCTCTGAATACTGTGTTTGATTGATATCAATTAAACCAGTTGATAAACAGTTTATATAAATGTGGTTTCATATGCCATAGAGTTACAGCAAGTTAACAAGGTTTGGTTCACACTGCCAGAGGAAAAAAAAAAAAAAAAAAAAAAACCTGCTTATTTGGGGTAGAAGAAAAATTTGAAAAACCTATCTGTGAAGTTACTCCAGCACTCCCCATCCTCCCTGAGTAAGAGCAAGAACACAAACTCCCACCAATCACATATAATCAATTACACTAATTACAAACACTTTTCACTCAGCATACAGAAGCCTCCTGAATAAAGGAAATTGTTTACCAGAACAACAAAAAAAAAATAAATAAAAAAAAAAATAAAAAGAGGTGAACCTTGGAATAAAGAAAAAAGCTTGACAAGTAAGGAACAGGTTCACAGACTAGTAAGCAGTATTAGATTTCAGAAAAGTGATTATAGAAATTAAAAGAGTAAACAAGTGCAAAGAGAAGGATATTTTATGATAGAATACATCATACCAGTCTCTCAGTCATGAAGACACAAAAGGCTTCTCTGAAGGGAGTTCCAAGAAGGCTCTGACAAATTCATTAAAATTAGTATAGAAGTTTGTGCTTAAAGAAAAAAAAAAACAAAACCAACAAACTTAAAAAAAATCAATGGTAAAATTAGAAGTGGAAGTCACCAATCACTGCAGTTCTGAAAGGTTTGTAGGAACATGCTATAGCTGTTAGAAAGGCAAAATAAAAAAGCACAAACTGTTCTCTCAGAGTGAACTAAAAGAAGAACCTGCACAGGTACTTGCACTTGTCTAGGTGACCCTGCTCTGGCAGGGGGGTTGCACTAGATGATCTTCTAGGTCCCTTCCAGCCCCTGACATTCTGATTCAATGAAAAACAAATACAATAAAAAACCCAGCATGACACTGATTTCCTGTTGCTCTAAAACTATGTGGTCGGTCAGCAAATCTGTTCTTCCTTGCTTTGAATCCCAGCATGGTAGGGGCTGGAAGGGACCCCTTCTGGAAGGGATCATCCAGTTCAAGTCCTGGGGTCACCTAGAGCAGGTTGCCCAGAATGGCCTTGTCCCAGCAGGTTTTGGGAAGTCTCCAGAGCAGGAGATCCCACAACCTCTCTGGGCAGCCTGAGCCAGGTCTCTGGCACCCTCACAGCTAAGAATTTATTCCTCCATGTTGAGGGGGAACCTCCTGACTTGGTGTTGCCTCTTGTTCTATCACCAGGCACGACCAACAAGAGACTAGCCCCATCACAGTATCAAGCAAGTACTGGTTAAATCTCTCTTTGTGGATATCTTCAGAAGTAGTAATTATTTCAGAGGAGGCTACCTTCCTGGAGTGTCAGAGAGCTATGTGAGACTTGGAAAGCACTTGCTACATCACTGATGTTCCAACACCTACTTTTTTTGTAAGCATGAGTACCACACATAACTTGGATCTTCTTCTAACCAAAGTAAAAGAGACTTTTTTTCAAAAATACACAACACTCCCCAAATTATTAGTGGAGATTTTTTTGCATTATAGAGCAGAAATGGACAGGGAAGCTCTTCAGGCAACTACAGACATTTGATAGGCTAAATTCTACCTGCACAACAGTATTAAACTAGTGGTCGGAAGACTTGTGTATAGAAACTTTTATGTTAGTGAACTGACAGAACTGACATTTAGATCATCTCCAAATTCCATCTGCTAATAACACCAGTGCTGCAACCCACTGCTGCCCGAAGATCCCACCCAGAAAAGGTTATGAAACACAAGGCAGTGCTGAGCTGAGCGAAGGATCTAGCAAGATACCCACACGTACTTGAACTTGCTGCAGTCTTATCTTCATGACCCATCTACAAGAGGGAGCAAACAACATCCAACTCAGAGATTATACTTCAGTAAGAGGTGAACAAGTTTGTATTTCAATTTAGTTTTACTCAAATAAGACTTGTCTTATTGAAGTATTTTTCAGAAAGTCTCTTTCTTACTAGCAATAACAAACCTATGTCAGGGCCTATCCCTTTCCTTACACTGTATCAACTGTTCAGGGACCTGGTCATGCAGAACCAGTGTCAGTACCACATCAGCCTGTTCTTATTGTCTGCCAATTCCTGGAGAAAAGAGAAGTGCTTCTTTCCTTATAATCTGTGAATGGCAACTTAACAGCATCATACAGTTACAGTTTCTGCTACTTTGACACAAACAGACCTCTCTTTTATACAAGAAGTCTTAAATGCTAAAGAACATGCTCAGTTCCCATGTTAGGTAATTTTTTTTACATTGTCTATTTTGAATGCTAATTTTCATTAGGAAAAGATTTAAATACTACATGTAGAAATTGATTGTTCAAACCCAGGAGTGTGTTGCTAGCCCTTTAGAAAGCACTACAAGCAGGAACCTGATGAGTGTGGTAAACTGGATGGGTCAAAACAAAACAAGGATGGCCCATGGCTCATGCAAGGCAAGCCCAACAGGAGATCAGCAGGAAAACCAAAGGAGTAACAACAACAGCGTGTGTTTCATTTTATCTGCATTATGATGGAATGGCACCTCTGTTTTCTAATAAAGTTACCTTTAGAACAACTGCAATGTCCCCCCAAATGAACAGAAGCTATACATTGTGTGTGGGAAAGCATGAGCCATTCCAGTGTAATTAGGATGCACTGAGCCATTCCAATGTACTAAGGATGTATTTTATCTTTCCTTATGAAGAGCTGATTCACAATAACACAGGCTGCTGAGCATCCCTCAGCACAGACTAGTGATACAAATGAAGATCAGACAAGTCAGACATCAACCTTCAGTTCAGCCATAAGCAAAAGGAATAGCTTCTGAGCAGGACACCTGACTCCTAAACATCTTTTTTTCTACATTTCATCTCTATGGTTTTGCAACTTTACCACTGAGTTGTTCGTCTATTAAACTACTACACACAACTAAGTTCAAACAGCCTCTATTAAAAATGTGCATTTTCTTACCTTCATTATTTTCCAAGACTGCCTTTTCACCCTCTAGTTTGGTTTTACCATACAAATTCAGGGGATTTGGTACATCAGTCTCTTTATAAGGAGGGCACGTTCCATCAAACACATAGTCTGTGCTAACGTAGATCAGGAATGCTCCAACCCCAGCTAGGAAGAAGATGTTTAGACATGGTCTGTTTTAATTCACGCCTTGTTGAAAATTCCAGTAACATTTCAACCAACCTCCCAAGGACCTTGTGTTCTACCCCCCTTCATGCCTGCTGCTCCTTCAAAAGGACACATGCTTGCCCTTGCAGAGAACAGATCAAAAGCACACTGACTGCAGGAAACACATCCAGCACTTCAAAAACATTTGTGTTTATGTCCCTGTAACAAAAAACACAGTGTTTTAACAAGCAACCAAACCCATTAGATGGTCTCCTTACCTGCCTCTTTTGCCAAGTTCCCAGAAGCAGACACATTGAGCTGTGAGGCACTATCTGGTTGGCTTTCCACAACATCTGGCCTTCTTTCAGCAGCACAATGAACTATAACATGAGGCTGGAAATGAGACTAATTTTTAACAACAAACATTGTCAAGGAACTGCAGCTGCACCCTAATTCTAGCAACAAACTCCTCCAGGGAAAAATGCATTTCACTAATTCTGAGAAGTAATAAAAGCAGTAGCATCCTTTTTAATAATGGCATTCTGAGGAGCATCTTTTCCTTAGCAAGTAAAATAGAACCATGCTGCTTCAAGATACCAAAAAAAACTTGACCATTGATCTTGCAGCTATGATATTCAGTTGCTTCAACTGTACATCAACATCTAAGCTATTTACATTAGGCTTATCTGACACATGCAGACTATTAACAAGATACATAGAGCCATTGTATAGATTAGCACCCTGAGTAACATATTTCAGGTTTGATATACTACCCTGGGAAGTTAGATGGAAAAAAAAGTGAATTTCTTCCTGCTCTACATGGCAGACAACTCTACTGCAACACCCAAGTGTTCTTCAGCTTCACCAGACCTGCTTCACATTGCTGTCAGCAGCTAAGACTTTTCCTTCCTTCCTTCCAGCTGTCAGTGCAGACATGCTGACACGTGCCTGTGGCCAGCACAGCCAAGTTCAGCTCCGTATCTGCAGAGCAAACCTACACTCCAGGTGTGCCAGAAAAGGCAGCCATCGTTTTTCCAGAGCTCTGCCAAAGCATCAGCCCACTAAACCCACATCAGCTCAGCAGCAGAACCCCAACTATCCACTGACTACCAACTCCATCTACTCCACACTCCAGAGACTTACCTGGAAATCATGAATAATGTCATGAACTGCAATAGAGTCCAGCAAATTGATCTGTTCAAATCTGGGCTGAGCTCTCCTGTACCCACAGCCAACTGCATTCCAATTATTTTCATTGAATTCTTTAAACACAGCTCTGCCAAGAAGCCCCGTAGCACCAGTGATCAGAACTCGCCTACTGGGAACATTAACATCTTCCTAAGGAAATAAGAATAGGAAAAGTTTCCCTCTAATAGAATTTACTATTTTTTTCCCTTTAAAACTATACAAGGTTACAGTCAGAGCTCCTGTATTAAGGAGCTTTCCTTGCCCTGGGAGTGTTTTGGAGCACCCCATGGAACACAAACCCCAGGGAGCCCCAGGACACTACCTAGACAAGCATTTACAAAATATCTTTGAAGACAGTGAAAATGAAGCTTAAGAAACTCATTTCTTTCCAAAACAAGAGGGGAAAACAAAACCAGCCACTAATGAAGACAGAATTTTGAATTCATTCAAAATCTGATAACTTTGTGCTGAGGGAAATAACACCTTTTGAAAACGGACCTGAAATATGTAAGATTTGGGGTCCAGATCCTACAGCGTGTAATTCTGGATGGACTGTGCCTTCTGGAGGCTACAGCACCACACATCGCACTGGGGGCCCATCTCCAGCGACTGCCAGGATTAACAGAACAGCAATTCAACAGAAGTAGTAAAGCCGAGCTACAGCTCTCTTCCCGGTGTTACCGAACACATCTGAAACGCTTTGATCACTTCAGGTGTGTGGGCACACCCCACTACAGCCCCACTTCAGCTCCACACCTTGCGGTGCCTCAGTCAGCCGCACGCCCCAGTCCACACGGTTTGTTCTTCACCACTGACTCAACCATAGTTTATCGTGCGAATTAAGACGGTGACAAAAACGCCTCTACACGGCAGTCGCTCTAAGACGGAGCTGTTGAGCTCATCACCTCCGGCGGCAAAAGGGAAACAAACCACCGCTCAGAGCGCCAGGCAGCTTTCAGTAAAAGCACCACCTGTTGTTGGGAAGGAGGAGCGGCGGCGGAGAGTAACGTGCCTGTGGCCGCAGGGAGCAGCGGAGCCGCCCCGCCGGGCTCCGTCCCGCAGACGCGGCTGAAGTTCGGCGCTGACCGCGCCGCGCACACGCAACGGCCTGCTGCGCACCGAGCCTTGCGGGGACCGCCGTCCGGACAGCGCGGGGAGACGCGAAACCCTGCCCTCCCCAGGCAATGGCGAGCGGGGAAAGGTAGCCGAAGGAACTTCAAAACGGAGAGCAGAAGGACCGAGCGTAGCGAACGCGCTTTGCCCGGGGGAAGGCGGCACCGCCGCAGCCGCACTGCGCCTGCCGCCAGTCCCGCCGCCCGGCTCAGGGCCCCCGCTCAGCGGCACCCACTGGCGGTGGAGCGGCCCAGCCCGGCCGGCGCAGCGCACGGCCCCGCGAAGGCGGGGATCCCCGGCCGCGAGCCGCTGCGCACCCGGAGAAACCGGCCCCCGACACGGAGCTCCCGGCTCCGCCGCTCACCTCCACCAGCTCACAGCGGCCCGGCACGAAGCGGATCTTGAGCTCCTTCTCCCGGCCGACCATGGCGGCGGCGCGCGGGTGCGCCGTGCCAGCGCCCGGACCTGGAGCCTCCGGGGCCTGCGCCGCCTCCGCCTCCCGCCGGGAGCTGCGAGAGGGCGGGCCCGGAGCGCGCGGCAGGGCGCGCACTCCTTGGTCCGCGGGAGCGCGACCGCCGCAGGCACCTCCCGCCGGAGCGCAGGAAGGGCGGGGCCGAGGCGGCCTTTAACGGGCGCGGGTCGGGCGGGGGCGGCTGCGACATCGCAGAGACGCGCGCCCCCGGCCCGCGAGTAAGGAGGTGCGGGAGCGCGCGGAGGGACCTGTTACGCAACAGCCGGGTCGCGCGAGAGCCCGGACACCCATTCGGCGCCATCGCTGCCTGCGCGGCTGAGGCGGGGGCAACGCACGGCCTTGGGCCAGGGCGTTTCAGCTAACGCTTTACGGAAAAGTGACTGCGAAAGGAACTGGAGAATTAGCGGTCGCTGCTTATAGTCCTCAGCCTCTGCACAGCATTTTGTGTTCGCTCTTTTTGCCGAGTGCCCTTTTGTCAAGTCAAACGAGGGAGGAGGCGAAGGTTTGTCCCGAGGTACTTGTTGCCCCTGCCTGAAGTTTTTCACTGGACTGAAGCAGATCCATAGGAATGGATGGCACAGAGGTTTTAGTTACATCCTTGACCTCAGGGAGTTAGTGCAGCTTCCCGTGCAGAGTGGTTGAGAAGATGAGAGAAAAGCAGCTCCTCCTGGTTTCACCCAGAGAAAGCAGAAGCATCTATTAACAGTTGAATAGAAACCTTATTCTGAATCATGTTCTGACAATCAACTGACATGGGGCACAGTAGTAAACACGTGAAGCACCCGAGCCAGATTCTGCTTGGAATGCAGATGCCGCTTCATTGCTTTTTTCTTGTTACAATCTATCAGCCTTTCATTACCTTTCATTCAGCTTAGTATTCTATTTTACCTTATCTATACTTGTAACTTGACATTCAGAACAGAAAAAAAATCTAGGAAAAATACTGAACTGCTCAGCAGCACCAAGGGAACAATTCCAACTCGAGCACAGCCGAGGGGACACCTATTCTTCCTGCCACAGTCTGAAGGAGCTCACTGTAAAGAACAGAAACCATGACCAAGCTGTGCTACTCTGGCTTAGAGCAAGAGGAAAATGGGGACAGCACTGACACTGGAGGCTCAAACTAGAACCATCAAGTGGCCTGTAACGTCTTTCCATTTTTGTCACCAGTATGTTACAGAAACTGTGTAATTTGTTGTTGCTTATCTGGTAGTAGCCGGAGGAGGAAAAAGAGTGAGAAGAGACGACTTTCTTCACGTAGATGCCAAGAAGCCTTTATTAATTTACTGCTCCTTTTTATACCCTTTTAACCTCCAGACAATTGGACAAGAAGCCAGCCACCCCCTGGGGTCGTTGGCTGGGGTGTCACAACACCCATAATCAAAACATCTTTCTATTGTTTTACAAACAG
>JAOEGS010005335.1:0-66938 GCA_025447755.1 Corythornis vintsioides
GGTCTAGGTGATCCTGCTCAGGCAGGGGGGTTGGACTAGATGATCTTCTAGGTCCCTTCCAATCCCTAATATCTATGCTTCTATGAAGTGGAGAATTTCGGAGTATTTTTTAAAAAGAATAGGTTAGGCTACAGCATTTTACAGTTAAATGGGGGCTGTGGGAGGAAGGATTGTTCTCTAGACCACCCAAGTGTGGTGTTAGAATTCTTGTAGAGTTCCTTTGGGTGGCTTTACAGATATTTCATCTTTGTGGAGATTCAAGAAATATACGTGATCTTAATCTTACAGTTGCTTTGAGAATCTGCAACAGTAGCTAACAATGTGAATAGCAGTTTGCACATGGAGAACAAAGTAATCCTAAGAAAATGTGTAATGTTCATGCCTTCTGTGCACTATCTACATTTAAAGGCAATACATTTTGTAAGCTTGTTATATTGTTTACTACCTAAAATACTGTCACAAATAGGTGTTTAAAATTCTTTTAGAGTGCATTTTGTCAGTGGTTTGGGTTATTTCTTTTGAGAAGCAGAAGGAAAAGAATATAGTTTATGTCAGAATCTCCATTATTGTGCTGAAATGGTAAAGATTAAATACCACTGATACCACTCTGTATTGTGCAGCACTATCTAACACAGCCTGTCATTGATTTCTTCATCTACAAAATGTATCTTTAAGCATATGGTGAAAACTCACCTTTCTGCAGCAAAATGAGATCTGGGCTTCATATGTACAGCACAGGACTGGAGAGTCTGGAACTTGGCTTTGAGGGGACAAAAAAGAAACCTGGAGCTGGTGATTTTTATGATATATGAGCTAATCACTGGTGGGTAAACTTGGACAAGGTACAAGCTAATGATTGAAGCCATTCTAAAGAGGATAAATAACACATTGTTCTTTTTAACAGGCAGCTGCTCATTCTAACATTAAATTACATTTATTCTCTCTAGGAAAGGAATTTCCACCATGTACAATAGAGGTTTTTAAAATAATGGAGAAAGTAGATTATCCCAGGAATAAGAATGATGAAGTTATTGCTGTAATTCACCCTAAACTGCAGGTAAATTCTAGAACAGCTTCCATTTGTGACATTTGATCAGTGTTCCTGTGTTGCTTCTGCTGCACTGTAGTGTATTTTAACAGCAAATATTTTAAATTACATTATTGCCAGTGAGATTATTGAATGCTTTAGACCTTCCCCATAGTAAGCTCTGTCACTGAAGTCATACAGCATTTCTGTAACTGACTTGAGAATCACTGAAGCTAACAACACTTCTGAATGTAAAACTGAGATAGGAGAGCTGATATCCCAAAATATCAAATTCTGAAGTCCAAAATGAAGGCCAGAATATTGAAATCCCACACTAACAATTAAATTCAGTTATTTTTAAAAGCCTTTTAAAAGCTCACATGAAATATACAAAATATTGAAAGCAAATGTTCTTTTTCTTCTTTCTAAGGATCAAGACTGGCAGCCACTGAACAACGGTGACCCTCTATTTTTGACTCTTGATGGAGAAGTAATTACCTATCAGGGGGACTGTACAGTCTATCCAACATTTATTAATGAAGCTGCATATTATGAAAAGAAACAAGCTTTTGTAAAAACAGTAAAAATGAAGCTCACTGCAAAACACATCAGATCCTCAGTCTTAATCCAGAGCATGCCTTAAAAGCTTACTACAGATTTTCAATATAAAAAGTGAATTTCTTCCCTGTGAAATCCAGTGTCACTGGGTAGGAATTCATGGAGTAAGTAAAGAAAAGCCAAATCTAATTATAAATTGTAATTTAATTAATATTACTGAGCACTTTTAAGATGAAACATACTGTCATAATGCTAATTATGTTTACTTTTTTCTAATACATTACTACAGATATAGAGAATAAATATTTTTATGAAATTTCTTAGTTCACTCTTTATAAAATTATTAAACAATGTGGCACAAGTGGGTTAGTGGCTATAAAACATATCCAGTGTCACAATGAAAGATGCTGAAAACTACATTATATAACAAAATCAGAGCATTTCTACTTTAGAATCCCTAACCTCCAATAACCAACACTTTTTTAATGGGCTGATCCTCAAAACTGTTCCTCCTCAGATAGACACACAAAATATGAGCCCTTTGCTCAAGAGAATCAGAGGGAGGCTGAGCAGATCAAAATTATTTCATATCATCTGCATTTGTGAGTAACCCCTGCTAATCTGAAGTGGAAACCTTAGGGTTGGGTTTGCTTTTCTTTTTATGTATATAAAGATATAAAATAAGCTAAAACCAGATAATTTCTGAGAAAAAAAAAAAGTCTTTTCATTGCAATGACAAGAGGAGTTTACAGCTTTATAACTTTCTAGGTGTATCCACTACTTACAACATTGAAATCAAGTGTTGTGCAGTTAGCAATGAGGGCAGCACTGTCAGAGAGCTGCTCAGGCTTTGGTGAAGAGCAAAGCACAGACTGTACCTGGGTATTGCAGAATGGAAATGAAGAATTCCACATGGGGAGACTTCTCCATTTTGAGACTGCTCCTTCTGTATTTGTAGAGAGAAACCCTGGCACAGTAGCTGAAAAAGATGAAAATGGAGATTTCATTACTTCTCTGAAGTTGTTTTTAATATATATGGGGACAGAGAAAACATTATGAACTTTGCATAAAGATAAAATAATTAGCTATTTACTTACTGAAAGATTCATTGTCTAGATAACCCCCAAATTCTATCTGTTGAAAGGTGATATCTGTCTATTTACTACTAAGCCAAAATCCTCTTTTCCTTGCTTTGTGTAACTCCTATGGAAATAAATAAAAACACAGGACAGAATGTTTGTTGAATTACAAGTTTTTTCTTTAATTTAAATAAATATTGTATAAAAAGTACAGAATTATCTGCTCATTAATCAGTGTCCTCAGTAAGAGCTTTGAGCCAGCAGACAACACTTGTGATGGGGTGCTCTGGACCACAAACAGAGGGTTTTTTCTCAGTAAAGAACTTCTTGAACACCCCCCCAGGTTCTTCCTCAGCCATACATGGTAGGAAACACAGGATACAGCACCTATGGAAGTCTGGTTTGGCAGCAAGAACCACATTCACCATCCCTGTACTACTAGAGAGGTCCCTCACATCTCTTGTGGTAAGAAATTCCTTTGGATTATTTTTCCCACCGCAGGCTGAGCTGTAAGAGTCCAACACAATCCAGATTATCATTCAAACACAGAATTCTCCTGAGCCTGTCCAAGCAGTGCCTTTAAAACAGGCGCCAAATGAATGTATTTGTGATGAAAAGCCATGACACTGAAGACACATGATGTATTCACTGACATTTAAAAGCACATAGAACAAACAGTTTTATACATACACACACAAAATAGAAAGCTAAAAATATAATTTACAGAACTAGGTCATCACAGGTAGTGAAATTAAAAGTGCTACAGAGGTGTATTATATAGTCCTCTGAATAAATAATAATTAAAAAAAAAAAAGGTTTAAGAGTCTGCAATTGCATCACATTTGACTTGTTTTGTTCATTTTGGGAAGAAATACTGACTTGTTATTTTCCTGAAGTGGTTGAATACAGAAATTAATTTACTTCTCATGTGAGAACTTATTTTCTGCAGCAAGATGGAACAGCAGGGAAACCTGAGTAGAAGTGAAGACGGCGTGACTGGAACAAAGTCAGAAATGTGCTCCATCATGAATGATGTTTCTGCCCTACTGTTTTACAGGAAGGAAAACAGACAGGAATAAATAAAAAGCAGGAAACAGCACATTATACCCACAGGAAAAGGGATTGGGCAAAGCTAAGGAGACCTGAAGAGGCTTTCTCCAGCTGGAGGATCAAGCCTCCAGTAACACTGGCAGGCAACACAAAAGCTTCAAATGTATCCAGAACATTGTTCTTTCCAAATAACATACTTCATTTGGTAGTCCTCAGAATTGAAATGCCTTTCTTTTCTCTGTGACAACAACTTGACTTGTTTTCAGCAAACAAAATGTTTCTCATGAGATTCCAAAGGACAGCAGATTGGGATCATGAAAATTTTCCACAAACGGAAGAAATATCTCACATTTGACCCTTCTTATCCAGTCAAAAGCCTCAAGCCAAGTTTGAGCAGCAGCATCCAAATTCAGACAGCAGCAATGTTCAAGAGGCTTAAAAGTGAGTCAGTGAAACAGTCTGTTTTGGTTTAGCTGCCCTGATTCAACGGGTCAAAGTCATCAGAACATTTGACTGGAAGTTTGTGTTCCAGCTGCTCACTGCTGTCCAAAATACCAAAAAAGCTTCCAGCATCCACCACCTATCAGACACAGCACAACTACACAGAAGTTTCAGGCAAATCATCCACCTCTTCAAATGCATTCAGGGTGTTTTTGCTGTTGGTTCTTGAATTCTCTTGAACTTTGCTTGGATCTGAAAAAAACAAAAAAAGCAGTAGAAACAAAGCAGGATATGGCAGAAAGTGTGAGTGCCAGATCAAAGACCTGCACATGCATTTAAACAGAAAGATGTCAGTTTACTACCATATCCTATGCAGAAATGTTTCTATATACCCCTTTTCATTATCACTGAGCTCATTCTACTAGGCAGTATAAATGCTAATTGAGTCCAGAACAAGCTTCAGGAGTCTCCCAGATCCTCATACACCCCTATGATGAGCTCTGACTGCAGCTGCCAGGACATCTGACACCTCAGGTCATGTCTCTGCTCCACTCCCAGTGCTGTCAGCAGGTGGAGATCTTGAATTTCCTGGTCAACATTCCCAAGGAGCAATTTGCCATCCACTGCATATATTGCAAAGAATAAAGATTAATGTTCCAGGGTTAAAGGCAGCAGACTGCAGTGATGCAGATGAGTTTATTCTTTTAAATGAATAAAACAATATCAAAGTATTTCTAATTAAAAAAAAAAAAGATTTAACCAAAATATTGTAGTACCTGTTGGCCCTGGATCTTCATTAATAAATGAAACGTGTGTTTTCCACTCAGTCCATTTCACTTCATTAATCCTGTTTATGTTATAAACAAGTTGTGTTATTATCATGCATTATATTCCAGCTACACAGCTGCACTCCCTATTTTATTTCTTTATTCCTTCTTGGGACTGTTGTGTTTTACCATCAACAGCTGCTTGGCTAGTGCTAAAATGCTGAATGGCTTTTGCAGTGATAGGACTGCAGGAAGTTGAGAATTAATAAGACTACTTTAAAATGTAGAGTCTGGAAACTTGCCTTCAACATTGAAGTACTCTTCATAAAACAGCATGGTAATAGATTTTTTAATATGGTTATAATCAGCTAGCAATCAATTTAAATATAGTTACTTTTAAGCTAACTTTCAGAGGAGACTGACAAAGTGACATTTACTGCAAGCAGGCTTGATACTTGCAGATTAAAAACATATGAAGTTGAAAATCTGCTGCCTTACCAAAGCTGTCTACACAAAGAGCCCTGGGCATTTTCTCCTTTTCTAAACAACACAAATGGGATTTTTGCACAACAAATATAACTCATAGGGTTGGACTTGATGATCTTGAAGGTCTCTTCCAACCAGAACAATTCTATGATTCTAAGAAACAACCCTGAGGAAACATGCAGAGCAGAACTGATAGCACAATACTGTAGCTTTGCTTTACCTCAAGCACACTCTGGTGTCATTTTCAGCCACTTTACACCGTTCTCCCAGTCGGAATTTTTTCCTCAAACATTTTGGTAAGAATTTTTCAAATTCCAAGATAGTTCTGGCTCTCTATCAACAATAAACAGTAACATAAGTACAGTTAACCACATTCAAAATGGCCTGATTTCATAGCAAACACAGGCTCCATGTTCCATGGTAACATTTTGTGCCTCCAGCCACCATCTCACAACCAACACTGATACCAAGAGCAGCAGATACCATGGCACAGCACTTATTGGTTGACATTTGCATGTAGACAGGGACAGCTTTCTCCAGCCCCACTGGGAGGGCATCCTCAGAGAGGAGTCAAGGAAACCCTCTCTAGACTCAGAGTTCAGGGTTTAATGCCAACACAGCTTCACACAACACACTGCACAGGGACACAGATCACCTGTCCTGGGGGGCTGCTCACCACAGAAAGCAGCCCCAGTCCTAATTATGACTGCTCTTGATGACCTCTGTAACAGACCAGGCTTGCATAAGGGATGAGAAACTGGAAGGAGCTGCTCAGGCTGGAGGGAGGGAAGAGCAGAGCACTCTGTGTTACAGATCCCCAGGCAGGGAACAAAACACCTTCCTGGTGATAGATGGAGGGGAACTCAAGGCATCAAGGTGCCTGACAATGCATGAGGATGCAAAGCCAAGCTGTAAGATTACCTGAAGGGTAGTTGCTAATCCTCAAGTTATTATGATACCCTAATACTAAAATTACTTACTTCCATTATTTGTACACATATCCAAATGAGGATTATCATTGTTAATACCTAATCTGCTCTGTCAGCATGATAAATTACCATAGCTGGAACTCAAAATGTTTTAGCCATTGCATATAAAGCAAACTCACAAACCAACCTGGAGCTTCCAAATGTGCTCACTCTCTTTAGAAATATCTTCCACTGTTTCTCCCATTAATGCAATCAGCATGTTCAAGAGCAGAACAAAAGTCAACACAACAAAAGTGATGAGTAGCAGAAGAAACAGTACAGGATACTTGGAATTCTGCTGGATCTCCAGATCACCCAGTCCCAGGGTGAGCTTAAAAAGATCCATCAGCACAGGTCCCAGGCTGCTGTTGGAATGGCATTCACCACCTTCTTGGCAAGTTTCAATTAATGCAGCAAGAGCTGTGGAGAAAAAGCACAAGAAAAAGAAAATAATTACAATAATGTTTAATATATCCATGGCATTTCATCCTAAAGAATTCTGGATGCATAATGAAGAGCTAGAGCTGCCCAGCAGTGTAGAGATGACAGATTACCAGGAAGCAGAAAGAGCCCAAATCCAAATTAAATTGCAAGGAACTGAGCAAGAGCCAAAATACTTATCTGTTCAGATAGTCTCTAGACAGTTTAAAGCTCTAAACTTGGCTTTTTAATATCCAGAAGAAACCCCAAAGTGAGCTCTCATCATGACAACAGGGTTCTTATTCATAATAATCTAATATTTTTACTCACAGAGAGCACCTCACACAGTGCTTTTCTCCAGGAATATTTACCTACGCCAAATCCCAGCAAAAACACGATATAGACAACTAAAAATTTGATCACATCTTGCAGGATGACCTAAAAATTAAATGAAATATTTATCAGAAGTGAAAACTGAAAAGTAGTTTTATGCTTAAGAACTGTGCAGGGATACTGGTGTGGTACACACTCAAGCACCAGATTGCTTTCAGGAAGCAAACTTCTTGTAGTCTCAGTGAAAAACCCAGAGAAGATTTAGATCTGATTTTTTTTATCTCATGCCTGAGTCTCTGGTGTGCTCTGGAAGGATGACTAACTGCACAATACAGACATTACAGCATATGATGTAATTAAATAGCAGAACTCCATTAGCTGAAATAACACTACTTACATATTTGATATAATAAACTGTTAATTTTAAGATATAACTCATTTCTGCCATTGAAGTTACACAGTGTATTCTGCAGAAATAATACATATAAAGTGAAAATAAGACATTTCAGAATGAACTATGAAACACCTAAATTGCTGAATATGCTTGATTGGGATTGCATCATAACAAGACAGGAAAAACAGAAGAAAATAAACTTGCCTTTTGAATCATAACACTGTAAATGCCCATGGACTGGAAGCCTCTGGTGAAATAGAGCATATTAGCCCATCCTAGGGCCATTGCCAAAACAAGACACACGAGGTGTTCTTTGTAGGAAAACAAGTACAAAAAGACAGAGAAGATCACAAGCAAAGCTTGTATAAAACTGTTAAAAAACAAACACATGTATTTAAAAGGGAAATTACTAGCACAAAACCAACAGCATCATGGAAATCTATGAAAACAAGAATTCTTTGCTTTTTAGGCTTCAGATCTAATTTCATACTGCATTCTATCCTCCTTTATAATCATTACCAATAGAGTTTAACACTAAAGTAGATGAGTACAGGGAGTATAAATATATTAACATATCATGACTATATTTAATAAAACTGAAAGCAAACTACTCCTTCCAGAGTTGCTGGTCAATGCAGATTTTGCTGACAGAGACATTATGAATTCTTATTGGTATCTTTGAAGGCATTTAATTCCAGCTTTAGCTTAATGAATTGTTAGAATCATTACAAATCTTCCACACACAAGACACAAGAAAATGGGCTGTGATAGGATGTAGGGCAGATTCTCAGCAGCACAAGATCAATATCAGTGTAGGAGCAGGGGGAAAGGCAGAGTTAAGCCACCGCTCTCTTTATTGATCCTCCAATAAGCTAGCAATGAGAGGGACTCATCTGTGCCTCATGGAGAGCAGCTGAAGGGAGTCTGCCAGCAGCAGCCAGCTGAAGCAGCTTTACACTATTTGTCCTTCCTGAAGGAGGTGAGGAGTGTGAAACTATCTGCTTTATTAGCCAGGTTTCTTAAACACATTGCTCTGTACACAGCTCTAAAGATCCAGCCTCAGGAGAAGGTAAAGCCAGTGCTGTACTTTGGAAACCACTCTGTACACATTAGCCCCCAGTATTTTTACTGACCCACACAACCATCAGTGTGTGCACATGAGATTACATCCACCCCTCTAAAAAAGCAAAAGTGAGCATCTGGCACAGGATTATATTCTCTGGGACCATGAGCTAGGTAAGCATTTGATATATAAAATATACACAACAGACTTACAATGCAAAGTGGAACCATGCATCAGAGAGAATTGACTGCAGATCTGAGGGCCTAAGCAGAAAGATGGCTACACTCTATGGAGAGAGATACATAAAACACAGAAATGTGTGTAAGAGAAAGGCCTCAGAATGGATTTTTTTTCAAAATAATTGAATGGAACTTTGTATAATAAAAAAAAATTAAAAAATAATACTTCTACTGGTGAAATAGAACTTCTAGAAATAAAAATCTCTTAAAACTTCAAGTTTTAAATTTCCATCATCTCTGGCATAATTTACCAATTAGTGAATTTAATTACATATAGTATGTGGTAAAAATTATACCCCGTTTTTCCCTCCCCCTGTAACAAGTTGTAATTCAATGGTGTCCTTAAAGCCAATAATTTGTTATCTGTTATACAAATACAAAAATCTCTGTCCTGAAAGGAAAAACCCCTCATATTTGCTTCACCAAACAATACAATTCTATTCAAATGGCGACTCCTGGTCATTCTAAGTGATGTACTGTGCCAAATACTTTCACTTTACACATATACAAATATTGCAAACATATTTCCAAGATCATCCTCAGCATATTCCTAAATCAGGACACGTTCATCTGTTTGGTTATGTTATTTGTTATTAAAAATTCTTACCTCTTTTATGGCTAAAAATATTGCTCCTAACATCACCATCACCTGTCCTGATAACTGCAGCCATCCCACTCCACGTGTCAGAGCGAGTGGATATGGAGGAGCCTGCAAGACAATCCCAAAGGAAAGAAACTGAATTCTGGGCTGGAAGGGGAAAAGGCAAAGAACAGGAAGCTTCATGGATGTAGCTCTGTGTAGACAATTTCTTCCCTTTCACTCAGTGTTTTCTTCATGGTGGATGCACAGAATTGCCTCCCTAACATATATATATTTGAAATGCCAGAAGTTTTTCTTGAAAGAAAACCAAAATATCCTCCCGTCTTTAGAAATGTAACTACCTGACTTTATATTATGAATTTGTATTTTGTGTCACTTCCACAAATTACAAATCTTCCCAATTACTGCTGCCCTTCCTTCCAGATACGAAGCCTTGAGGTGGGAGAACCTGGTCTCATTACAGCCAGATACTCTGGTACCTTGTTTTGGTTTAGCATTTTAAATACAGTTCAGAAAATATAACTATGTTTTAGTCAGTAAAATGTTCATGAGATTAAGTTGCTGTACTCACTTCACTTTCACTAGGTCTGTGGTAGGAAACTAATGTCAACGTTACATTGTATAGGAAATAAAAACAGCAGGACATAAAAAACATGTGTCGTGCAAACTTCTTCCATTTCATTCTCAGGAGTGAATTCAGAGGCTCCAGAGTCAGCATTTCATGTCGATTCTGTAGCAAAAAAAAACCCCAAACAAACCACAGTTAAGAGCTGAAGTTGTCATCTGTAAGGAAAACGAGATCATTTAAGGTTTGTGTTTTGTGTATTTCCTTCACTAGCTGTCCCTGCTGCTCTAGAAACACCTGTGCTCAGAGCTGTGTCAGCCCCTCATCTGGGGCAGCCCTGACTCACACTGGGATAACCTGCCATGCTCTTGGAAATGATGATTGAGCTGCAAATTTAACTTCTGGTCTTGCTTCCTATGGAAGTTTGATGGCAGTATTTGAATTCAGAAAAGGTATCATTCTGGCTTTGAAAAGCTAACATTCCTCAGTGCCTAAAATACATACCTGCTAAGTGTCAAACTTTAGGCAGAGTATTCTCCAAGTTTTTCTCTTTGCTTGCCTTCTTCTCCTGCACTAGCTTAGGTAGCTGCTAGACCCCCCTCCATGAAGACCAGATACTAGACTTGGTTTGACCAGCTGGGCCCATTTATGTTCCTATGCAAGGCAAATTCATGCTTCAAATGTAGAAAAAAAACCCCAACCAACCAACCAACCAACTCCCAGAATGTCTAGCCCATGTTTCAGGGCTAGACAAAACTGAATGATTTTTCAAAACCGAATTATTTTTCACTGACAGTTGACAACCTACAGAAGTATAAAATTCATCTTGCTCCTGATCCAAAACTGAGAACCAGAAGTTACTGTTCCTCAAGGATTTCAGTTAATGTGTAGGCTAACACACCTGAAATGAGTGTACTGCTGGAAAAAAGAATAAATTAGAAATAGGCAACTTACACCAATATTTGTATTATAGACAATAATTTCCAACACTGAATTGTCTGCAGTGGTGTCCAGTTCTGTCAGATCATAAAGAGAAGACTGAACAGGACCATAAGCCCAGTCTGTGAATTTTCTTGACAGGCTCCTGTTTGGCTTGTCCCTTATCTCTCTGCTCAGGATGTATTTCAGAATCTAAAACATTAACAGAAACATTTGTGAGTAGATAAGTTCTACAGGGGAAAGGAGAAATCAGCAATAGGGACTTACCAAACCCCTACATGTTAATTAACACATTTTCTACAGCAGTACAATTCAAGGTATTTGTAATTCTGTTATTCAGTAAGTGTTGTTAGAGAGACAGACCTCTAGGAAATACAGACAGTATTTTTAATGCCTCCATATTTTCTGTCAGAGACATTCTTCTAAAGGATGAAAGCACAGTTTTTCCATACATTCACATTTATATTGTCCTTTAACTTGATAAATTACTTTCTGAATTATCTCATTGTCAATTCCTTACCACAATGCAGTTGACTTATGAGAGCCAAATTCTACAGCAGCAGTTCTAGTGAGTTTTCTGAAATGATTGAAACACTAAGTGTAGTATTGTAATAACTGCAGAATTTGAGTTTCTGTACAACAGAAGGGCTTACAAGGCTGGTTTTAAACAGCACGTGTGTTTTAACAGAAAGGGGTTGTCAGGAGACCTGGAAGGGTAGAAGCAACATTGAAATAGAAATATTCATTTGACTTTTGAACAAAAACAGCTCACCAACTATTACTGATACACAGTACAGCATAATCAGGTGGAAAACTGCTTGTTAGAGCCCTAACATGTGAGTATATAGCTGGCCTTGACTCTTTCTCCATGCTTAAGCATACTTAGCATCTCAGATGCTACTGAAATACCCACCTCTAACTTTCCAGTTTTTGCAGCTAATTGTAGTGGTGTCAACCCCTCCTTATTCTTTGTTGTTTCCAAATTTCTGTCTCTGCTTTTCAACAAAATCATATCATACATTCTGATTACAAAGTCATTCTGGGTTTGAGAGTCCTCTGCCACAGTAACCAATGCATGGAGAATATTATTCCCTCTGGAATCCTGAGAAGTAATATTGGTGCTGGAATTGTCCATTAGGAGCTGAATGATGTCTGGTTGGTTGGTACATGCTGCTAATGCCAGTGCAGTCTCACCTACAAAATAAAATGGAAACTGTGTTCATATTTTCTTACAAGCATTCCAATCATATTCTAATGAGAATGTGTTGAACATATTAAGACATGAAAACATACTGATTGTATTAAATTTAGCTCTTCTTTTATAAAGCTTAATTTGCATTAAAGCATTATTTGGAGAAAATCTTCAAAGTCTAATATGTTACATTTTCTTTCCCATCCAACATTTACAGTATTTTGGTAAATGTTTTACAATTATTTCTGAGTGTTTATAATACATTGCACTCTGGTGAAGTTACTTCTACTTAAAGTACTATGCTATTTTTATATCTTGCAATACAAGTTCCCTAATCTAGGTTTGGCTACAGGAATGATTCACACTTGCCTGTCTTTCAGACAGCCTTAATTATTTGGGTATTCCTCCCGAGCTTTTCCAGAGAGATAGCATTTCCACTTACCAAAATAAAAGCCTTCATGCTTATGTTTGGGATTAAAGAAAATACCCTGGGCGTGAGCATTGACATCAGCTCCTTTTTCTATAAGGCTCTGAGTGATTTCAAACTGTCTTCTTTCAATGGCAATATTTAGAGCTGTCTGGCCTGAAACAACAGACGCAGGGATTTAGCCTTGAGTGTCTAAAGCACCTTATGAAACATTAATGATGTTTCACAACAGATAGCACCAGTGACACTGGAAAAAGAAAAAACTTGTTTTAGGGATTTAAACCATCATTAGAGTGCTTGAAGAAAACATTAATTTTACAGGTGGTATATTTAACCATATACCTGAAATGGGTATCAGATGGCAATACCTTTATATGCCTCTTCTGTGTATGCTGCATTGATAAATCTCTCCAAAATGCCATTTTCTTCTGCAAAGGACAGCAGCATATTCACTACATCATTTGTGTTTGGGTTGATGTTCAGCAGAGCTTTCATCAGACAAGTTTTGCCAGTGTCAGCAGCTGTGAATTTTTTCATCAGATAATCTACAGGAGTGAATTTTGAGGTTAGATCACCATTAGTTACTAAATTATTACGGAAAATTATTTTAATCTTTTGCTTATTAGGGAAAGAACCCAGGGGGTGTATATGAACATAAATTATTTGCCAAACAATGACTCCACTGTATTTGAGCTATACATACTGGGGGGGCCATTCATGCAGAGATATGTAGTAATTAAGAAGTCAGCCAATGCATGTGGCTTCTCTTTTGGACATCCTACTGCCATGGTAACTCCAGAGAGACCCAGAACTCTTTCCTCACTTCTCTGCCTGTGCTCCCACACTGCACTCATCACCAGCACTGTCTGTACTGCAGTTTAATGGATAGAGACATCAGCTCTGAGTCTTGTGCTGCGGAAGGCCAGCTGAGATTTGGCTGTGGGAACACAGTGAAGATGGACCCACAGTGTATCATAAATAGGAGACCAACAGTCTCCATTCTTGCCTTGGAGGCAGCAGGGAGGTGGCTGATTGGATATTTTGCATTTAGAAATAGGAACTGTGACACACATTAGATTGCAAATAAGTGACTGCAAATTCACAGGCAAGCAGCTGCTGTTTCCAGTTTTAGATCACACATCTGCTGCCAGCAGAGCAGCTCAACTCCCTCCAGGTAAGTGAAGAGCTCACCTGGCACAGTCATGTTTGTACAGGCACTCGACCTCTCCCTCAGCTCTGCCAGCAGACTCTGCAGCTCCTCTGTGTTCCCTTCAGACACTGCCCTAAAGATGTATTTTTTCAGCTTCTTCCGGGCACTAGTCTGCTCAGCTCCTTGGGATATGTTAGCACTGAATTATAAGAAATTATCATGAAATTGCTGTTTCAATTTACTGTGTTATTTTCTATGTAAGAGAAAAAAAGAAATACAATTAGTTGCCCCAGATTGCTTATTTGCAGTTAAGTGGCTGAAGTTACCTGATGCTGGACTCCAGCTACACCCACCCCACTCAGAGCAGAAGATAACTTTTAACTTCAGATCTTTTTACACAACTTTCCTGACCATCCATTATTCTGGCATAAAAATGACTGAGTATTTTTCCCCTAGTCAGAAATAATCCCAGCTCATGCAGAGTTGCACATGGTCTTTAGGTCCTGTACTGTCATCAAGGAAACATAAGAATCTATGTATGAAGAATCCTCACACTAAATATGAGATTTGAAAAAAAAGCAGAGGTTAGAATTGTTTATTTCAAGATGGAATTGTTGAAGAATCAGGAATGCATGCACACAAAGGACCTTATTGCTAAACATGGCAGGCAAAATAGGTGTTGTCTACCCTACCATAGAATCAACTCATTGGAAATGTAATAAAAAAAGTAATTAATGTCCCCACTCACCAACAACTGTCTACATTAGGACTGTATTCAGTTGCATCATCTTGAAGAGACTGTGGGGAATCCATGTCTTCCCCATTTCCAGATGCACTGTAGAACACAGGAAAGTGTCAATTCAGGAAGATACTGCAAAGCATTTTGGCAAATTATGTAAAGAATCAGTCAGTACTAGACAGCAGTATCTACAACAGTGATGAAATTAGTCTAATTTGACATTATGCTTTTTAATTCTATCATTTTATCTTCCCCTTGTATTCCAAAATGTGTGGTAAAAATGAAAAGTGACAGGATTTTATTATCCTTTAAAAAAAGTCATTAGTAAAACACCCTGGTTTGTGTTTTACTACATTATTTCATTACAGATCCTGAAGCTGTGGCAATTTTTTTTCTTTTTCCCTTTTTTTTTTTTTTTTTAATGATCACTGCTTTTTATGTATCATCCTAAATGCTTGAAGCTTATATTCTCACTTTTCACATGCCTAATTTGTCATCTGCCACAAAACAAGTGCTAAATCAGTAACAGCTTGGGTTGCAAGCACACAATGAAAGTGAATTACCTCAAGATTTACTACATGGAACACTGTGGGCAACTCAAGAGGGTTTTGCACCTGACTTGAATGGAAGCTTCAGTTAAAAGAAACTGAAGATCAGGCCCTACATATATATTTAAGCAATAAATGTAAAGGATTTCAATGGTATTGGTATTTTATAATTGCTGTACATTATTTCCAGACATTTCTAAAAGCTGATTTGACTTGAAAATTAATTTCTACTTTTTTCTTGTATTTTTGTTTTCTGTAAGGTTCTAATTTGATTAACTATCTCAGGTTAATAATTTAGGGAGTCTGAACTATTAGTGACTGACAAAATATAAGTCTGGTAAAGCAAGGATTCAAAACCACAAGGATTCAGCATTACTTTGCAGATACTCCCTTCCCATTGAAATGAAGCTGGCAGTTCAAAGTCCATTCTTATTCAGTCTATCACTCCTCTGCAGAGAGCCATGAGGAATCTGGTGACAAAGTGTGTGTGTGTGTGTCTTGTGCAGGTCAGTCTCTGAATCAGAGAGAGAAATTTGGATCCCTCTCCCCTGAAACCAAAATAAGACTGTCAGCTAATTCCAAAAAGCTGACCGGACATCCATCAGACACAAAAATACTTGGCCTTTCTGGGCCTGTGCTAGACTGGATGCACATTTCCCTCATTCATAATGATTGGCTGTTAGCACCCCACATTTTTCAAAATCAACTGCATTCTTCCCAGTCATAATTTTTTTCTATTCATTCAGCATAAATAGCTGCCTTCAAATATCTCAGACTCAGCATCTTTATGATGTAGGATTGTTAATGAGCAGTAGAGGGAGGATGTCAGCACAGATTAGAACAGGGTTTGCTAAATTAAGCTGTGATCTTCACACAGTAGAAAATACACAAATGGCTGTGTGGATTTCTCCTAACATATCATAAATAGTGGCTAAGTAAAAAAAAAAAAAAGATTGTACTAATTCTAAATTTATTCAAATCAAAGGCCTGCTTTGTTCAGTGTAAATGACAGCAGTAGATAAGCTCAGAGAGAAGTCATCTAACAACAACTTACCTTCAATGGAGTTCTATCTTTGAAGTGACTAAAAGCTAAGCAACAGCCATGTGAAATTATAGCTTTGAAGACTATGAAGAAATGAGGAATAACTGCTAAAAAAACATCTTTGCAATATTATTATTGCATGTGTGTCTGTGACTTACCATGGACGAATATTTGAATCCATTGGTTTGGAAAACACAGGGGGAGATGTATTATTTGGAGTTGCATTGCTTTCAAAACCATCAATCTCCAGAAAGAAGTGTGAGCTGTTGAACACAGTGCATTTAAAGTCAGGACAAAAAGCAAGCTCAGCCAAAAGATAAGCAAAGCACTACATGTAGAGGCCTAGGACAAGGCATCTTTTCTGGCATTATACCCACTAGGATGCTGGAACAGAACCTTATCTACTTTCCCCTGGAGGGATCCCAACCTCCTAGACCATGCCCAGCACTTTGATGCTGGCAGATGGGCAAAAGATCCCAAGATATTTTTAGAACAGATGGCATTAGATCCTAACATGTCTAAGCAGCTACCCCAGCAGCCTCAATCAGCCTGCATCCAACTTCTGTGCAAACAGCCAAATGAAACAGCAGCACTGCCTGAACAGCCCTGGGTGCATGCACACACATGCAGGTATTTCTGTTCATATCTACTGATTCTAGGCCCTGTTTCTCCAGCCAGCAGCCATCAGGATGGATCATTTCAAACCCATCAGTGGTGATGACCATGAAGTCAGAAAGTTTGAAAGGTGACATGTGAAATGCCATGAGGTATTTCCACCATCCAGGACTGAAGGTGCAATCTTGCCAGGCAGTGCATGGCATTTAACTATTTGTCTTCCCTAGAAATAATGTTTTATAGAGAAAAGAAAGTAATTTGAAACAATACAGAAAAGGGAACATGAGAAGAATAGAAAGATTTTGCCCCTGCATTGAGTGGAGTGGCAAAAAGAAATACTTGGTGTTACTAGACCTCATTAAAACATTGCTACATTTCAACAGAGATGTTTTATGGTGATGTAGCAACTCCCACATTGCTTGTTGTTCAGAATCTTTCTGATATTTCTAAAATGTTCCAGCAAAATGTTTCCAATTCACCTAATATTTATGGTTCAGTGCATAGGATATTTCCCAAAGTATCTTGGTGAATTACAGTACACATCTGGGTGCTATAATGCAGTGTATTATTAGCACACTACTGCACAACCTGTGATACCTGCTAAAACACCATGCTCTAATGGCTCTAGTTCATCTCATCTTCAAATGGCCTGGTGACTCAAGTGTTAATTCAGTGTGTGTAGTTGTTTAAACTTACATAACCTTTTAACATTTGAGATGTGTCTGTGAATGTATTCTAAGCAGGCAGCAAGTAAAATGTCACTTCGTGTTAGCAGGAATATGTCCCTGAAATTACCTAGGCACAGGGTGCTCTTCAGAATAAAAAAATAGAGGAAAAACCTAGACAGGAACAGGAGCATTGCCACCACTTCTGCCTGCTGCTGTAAATCATTGTCTGGACTTCCCAGGGAGACTAAAAAGTAGTGGAAAAAACCATGGGTTCATCCTGCTTTCTTGCATTCCCTGACCATGACATGCAGGAGCTGTCCCAACAGGCAAACATCTGTTGGAGGCCACAGTGAACCTCCTAGAAGCCAGAAGCACCAAGCTCCAGGCTTTGCTGGAGCATCTCACTTCTGTTGCCTCAGCAGCAGGAAGGGATGGTGCACTCCAGGCTGAGAATGGTGCACTTCAGGCTGATACCTGAGAGCAGCTCCTGCTCTCCCATCAGAGTGTTCATGCTGAAGATTCTGGCATCTCATGGATGTAGAGCAGCTGTGCAGCAGCCCCTGTTTTGGAGGCTGACATTCCCAACCTCTCCTGGCACGTGGGTTAGCTGGGGATACCGTGGGGACAAAAACCCCCAAAGCCACTGTGCAGAGCAGGTGGCCAGGTGCCAACAAATACCCCAGTGCTGACGTGGCCATGGTTGTGCAGCTTCAAAAACACTGCCCACAGACAGAACAAGGCTCTGCCAAAGTTGGCAGCACTCCCAGCTGCCCTGCTGCTTTTCCTGAGCTTAATTCCATACTCTTAGTCCACGCCAGTACTAGGACCTTCAAGAAGGGGAAGTCATTGTCTTTTGGGAAAGTGACTATTGCAGCCAGTACCTTTTATCAAGTGAGAAATGCCACTCATGGAAGTGCACCTGCTGCTTTCTGGCACATGGGAAGGAAGCATTTGGAAGCATGAGAAGCACAGCAGCCCAGAAACATGTAATTAATAGAACATGTTAAACCTCTGCATTAACATTCATGTGACCTTCGTTCCTTATATTACAGGAATGTTGGCAGCCACGCCCTGGGCTCTTGAGTGAGAGGTGGGAAAAACCCCAAGGTTACTGTTACTGATGCCACAAAATTGAATGCAAGATGGGAAGTTTAAATAATTGAGGTAGCAATTGCCAGTATTTGTTATAACTCCACTCTCTGCCATGGAATTGCCCCCTTTTTGAAGTACTGGGAGCACTGGGAGGTGTTCAGACACCTCATGTGCCTCTTGTGCAACCAAAGAGCTCCTCTTTTTGAATGTAATGACAGAAAGACAAATTGGCAGTGGGGCTGAAAGAACTAATGACACCGTTTCTGTGGAAAGTGATTCCTCTGATTATTAAGAATTATAAATGTCAGAACAGCTGCAATTGCCTAGGCCTCCAGAGTTTCAAAAAATTGCCATAATAGCTAATAATTAGCCACAGAGTGAAAGGTTTATGAATGAAAATTCATCCTCACTCCACAGTAACTACAATAACTTCAACAGCATAGATCAGGGATGAATTACTCACATTCCTTATATTTCACCATCCATATTAAATACAAACCCTTAATCCCTATTACTTCTCTAGCATAAATTAGGTAAGTGAATAGTCTGTAAAATAAAATAATGAATAAATCTTAAAAATAATAATGAAAAATAGAGTGAATTCATGTTTCTCTTTGTGGTAGGATTTTTCAAACCTCCTGCTCTCCCAGGCCTCATTTATTAATTCCCCTCTGCCTCCCCATAATCCCCCACATTCCCCCACATGAAACTCTCCCTTTCTTCAGGCTGGCAACTCTTGCCCAAAATTGGGTGTACCCTGACATGTGACATGACACCTCCACCTTCTCCTATCAAAACACTGACCATCACCAGCCCACATTCTTGTTAGATTGCACAGGTACTGAGAGTGGGTGCAGGAAGCCCAGCTGACATGAGACACAATCGTAGTCTGATGTCTCTAGGGTAGGGGTTAAATATTTGATCCATTAGGATGAACACATCACACCTCTACCTAACCAAGACACTCTTCCACTTCTAAACAGCATAAGCAGATGTTTTGTTGAAGGTCCCTAGTGTTCATCAGGTGTCTCATTCATATATTCAGTGTGAATAAAGATGCTAGGGATGTATCAGAGCAGAGATCCACTACAGGTGCTAAACCAGGGAGTGTTAGTGGTTTAAGCTGAGCTAGAGCCTTACCTTTTCTTTGTGGGAGTGCTTTCAGTTGGCTTTTTCTCTTGCTGGTTTGATGGGGGAATACCAGATGGATTTGTTTTCTTGCCCATTAGTGGAATAACTTCGTTGTTATCTTTAATCATGTCTCTGCAGTAGACAGATTCAGTTACTTCACTCCTGTTCATTTGAAGAAAGTACAGACAACAAGTTGCCTATTTACAGTCTCTTCATATGTAAGCACACAAATCTTGCTATCTTCTCAAAAGTCTTTCAGCACATACACACCATTTTATGTGTCTAGGCTGGAGGGTTACACTCAGGACTGATTACATTACATTCTAAGAGAAGGGCTATTAAAAATGATACCATAAATCAGCACCTGCCAAAATGAAACTGAAAGGAATCTGTCAATCCCAATTGCAGGTTATGCTATTTAGAGAAACAAAAAGAGCACAGGGACATTTATAAGTAGCTCTGAAGTGTGTGCATATTTACAGTTCATTAAGTAGTTTGCTCTTAGCCCAGAAAAGTGGCAAATCCCAGGAAGATCTGTGCAATGGAGACAATGTGTGAAGAAACAGTGACATGAAGGGCAGTGAGCACAGAAAAAAAAGCCCTGAAACTTTTCACTGCATTAGAACAGCAGAGGCAACACAGACTGAATACAATGGCCAGGCTGAGCTCAGCCAAACAATCCCATGGATATCACCAAGGACCTTTGCATCCTGCTGACATTTCTCAATGTTTCTTCAGGGAAAAGAAGAAATTGTGACTCTACTGGCTGGGAAGTAGAGTACCAGCTCATGACACAAAAGGATTTTAATGCACATTATCTGCTTATAAACACCCACAACATGAATTCCATGTGCAATAATGAATAACTATCTTCCTATTTCTCAACATAATACTCAAGGGCATCATTTTAAATCACCAAGGATAATTTGAAAGCAAGAAGGTGAATTTAGGCTACATTAAAATTAATTGATAGTAAAAATAGTAAGTTTTATAAGGTCACTGACCTGTTCTCAAGGAAATCAGGGGAGTGCCCTCCATACCCAAGGACAAATGATAAAAATCACTGACCTGCAAGTCTGAACAAAATAAACTACACATTTTTTCTCTCCTCTTTTTCCTCTCCTACCTCCACCTTCCTTAATGTGACAAATGCACACCCACTTTCTACTCCTGTCAGTGTTGTCAATGTGCCCTAGCATGAAAATTTCATTATGGGAATATCAAGATACAGAGAGCAGATTAAGTGTTTGAAGACATGACACCTCATACAAGAGAGGAGACAGGCATATCAAACACAGATACTTCAATATTAACCTATTAATGCATAAACAGCAAATATTTAAACACAGGAAATTTTCAAAGCCAAATACAGAGAACTGGAAGTTTACAGGGCCCAAAAACATGTAAGTGCAGCTTTATTTTCTTGTCACTAAATGGAAATGTGAAATACTGGGAAGCCCTGCTTACCTTGAAAAGGCTGTCTTAAAAACAGACAAGAAAACTATTTTTTTTAGTGTTTTCTACCATTGATAGGCATGTTCCCACTAGTGCAGTTTGGAAATATGCCTAGTCTGGATGCATTTGCTAAGAATTCATAGAAATCATTTGTAAAGGGCAAATATGGTTTATTTGATACACTTGGGTACAAAGCACACTGTAGCTTTCACTGCAGTAAATGCACAAAAGAACTGAACTTGGGGTTTGTCCATGCATTTGAAAATTCAGTTCATGGTGGCTTCAGACAGTCATCAGTGAATACACTGATGAACATTTAATCTTAACACAGCTAAAACAAATGACTCTTGTCTTGCTTAGTTCATAAATAATTCTATTTACTTCTTACCAAGTCCTTTAAGAATACAAAGCAGTTTATGAGCAGACATTTCCCATCCAGAGGAAGAGGTAAATGTGATACTTGACATAAATCAAATATGAGGGGACCAGAATAAAATGGAGATGGGCATTGACTATCTTCACAAAATAAGTGACTTTAAAGGAAGAAGACAGAAACAGAGTAAGAGCTCCAAAAGTGTGCCAGAAAAAGGAGTTAAGAAGGGCACACAGCTGGTAGGTGTGTGAAGTTGGAAGAGCTGATGAAATGAAGACCAAGGTGAAAATCTTTAAAGCACAGAGTGGACACAGAGAAGAGCCTCTTGTTTTTGAGCAATGCTGGAACTGCTCAGCTAGGGAAACACATTTCTGTGGGGGCCATCTGCAGGGAGAGCAAGTCACAGCCTTGTCTGCAGTGACTTGTGAGCTGGCTTGGTCATTTAGGAGAGGTGAAAATAGCCAGAGACAGCACTGAAGCTGTATTGGCTGATGAAGGACAACTTAACCATCAGGGATTTAAGAAAACAATTTGGGAAGGAAAAAGGAAAGGCTCACTTTTGTGTGCATGGACTAGAGCCTTCAGAAGCACGTGGGAGATGTGGAGTCTCAGCTACAAAGACTGTTTTAAATGAGATCTCAGTCTGCACAAGTAACCAACTGCAGGCAAACAGCAGCAGTACCTTGCTACAGAGCTGAGGCAGCATCTGTTTCTCATTTTTAATCACGATTAATTGAATGCTTAGATGAAAACTAAACTAGGACTTTCATCACCTTCCAGTGCACTATCATTTTCTGTAATCTCTGCTATATAGACCAAAATAGAGCAGTAGTCTGAAGAATGTCAAACCATAAGTTGTGCAGCTTACGTAATGTGATCTGGAGTGTCTTTTGTTGCAACTATTTTCTACTCCCATTATCTAGTTAATTGTTACTTACAGGCCACCAGAGAAGTGGCTTATTTGAAGTGGGCAGCAAGACAAAAATACTGCATTGATTTTTATTATTAAGAATTACTTTGAAGGGGATTCTGAGGACATTGAGGACTTTGTACTTCCAGCATGCTGGGGATAAGAAAAGGGCATTTATCTGTAATAGGGAAGGGACTCTGCCACTCCTACAGCAAGTGACACTTCACACATTGTCACACTCATGCTTATCTGAGAACAAGAAAAACCATACACATCTCTATCTCTGGTTCAATAACCCTATAAACAAAGTGACTACAGAGAGAATGCTACAAATCAAGAGAAACACTCAGCTGTGATATCACAGGTCAAAAGTCTTTTCTTCCTTAGGGGCAGAGGAGTGGAAGGGACTATCAAAAGCCATTTCATTCACAGGATCCTTCAACCATCCACTGCACAGACCATGCTGCTTTCCAGCACCTACAACCTCATTCTCACCAGTCATAAAAAAAGAAAAATCCCCTCCCTGAGGGGAAAGATGATAAAACTGCATTTTGACTTTTGTGCTATATTTATGGTATGTGAATCCTATCAGCAGAAAGTTACACTTGACAGAAAGTATTTCATCTTTCTGTAAGATTTTTAAACTTTTGAGAGGCATTAGTAGACATCAGGTGCTATCAAAAAGTCATTTCCTTGGTGAGAAATTTGTTCTTTCCCATGAAGGCTTTTCCTAACATACATTTTAAATTATTCTGAAAAGCAATATTTTTTTCCCCTGAGGAAAATACTTGAAGATTTTTTACCTGCCTACCTCTGATTTAAACAAAAAGAAGACATTTTACTGAGTTGAAATAAAACTATTGTACTTGGCTAGGCATTTTATTTTCAACAGTCACTACTAGAGTAACTGAAACTTCCAGTGGAAGATTATTAAGTTTAGCTTGTATGATGGTACCTTTTGGATCTCCTTGGCACAGAAACTAGGAAGGATAACAGTGGATCAGGGTGACAAATATGAAGAAATTAGGTTTATGCCTTTTCACTTCTGAGTGCCCAAGAGGTCAGCGTGGCAAGGCTCCGAAGATTTATAAGTGAGAAAACCAGAAACAAGCAAAACAGAGAAGCATTCTCCACTTGAAAGACAAGTTTAGTCTTTGTGTCTTGAAGATCTCACTCTACAAAAGCATCACACCTCCACCAAACACCCACAGAGGCTCCCAGAGAACTTACCCAGCTTAGGAAACTTGCATTTCAGTTCAGCCAGGGAGCCTCCGAATTGCCCCAGTGCAGTTCAAAGCAGGGCCCTGCTGATGCCAGGACAACATCCAGGGGAGGAGATTTGCCAGGGGAGCAGATCTGCCAGTGAAATACAACTATAATCAAGCCCAAAACTCTCCTAAAAACACCAAGCCACCCTTCTGCAGTCGCCTGGGTGGCTCTGCTGTGGGGAGCTCAGGGAGGTGCAGCACCCGAGCACCGCAGCCTCCCAGGGTTTGCTACGTCTGAAATTAGGGAGCAGGGAGAAACTTGCTAGACAACAAACTCTTTACTTCATAGCTGACAAAGTGGGATGACACACATATACACACAGAGGCAATAATTATACACTGGAACATTACTAAAGGCGAGTTGCTCAGGGGTGACTCCATGGCAGCAGTGGAGCAGCCCAGACGGTCGCTGCTCAGCAGTTTACAGACTGTTTTCAAAAGAAAATGGTTATGCACATGCATCTGAGTTGTAAATTACATCCCTTTATGTCATGCTTAGCTTATTAGAGATTATGGAACTGTTCAGAAAGCACAAAGCAAAAATGAGAAAACGATCCTGCTAAATGCTCCAGAAAGCAGGAATTTTTGCTATTACTTTGAAAAAAAAAAAAAAAAGGCCTTAGAGAAAAATCTTATGCTTTGACAGTGATGATGGCAGTGAAAATGTGGTGGGTGTGTTTAGATCTTTCCCTGCCTATAATAGTTTTTGATGAATGTGCACCCTTAGGGGCTGCAAGAACACAAACAGGCATGTTTCACACCAGCAGCACTGGTGTTACCGCTGGCTGGGCCACCTACAGGGAATGGCATTTTTCAGCTTTACTCATTTTGAGCTCTTGAGCAATAAATGGTTAATGCAGACTTCTGGTTTAGCACATGCCAGAAGAATGACCATAGGTTCTTCTTCTCTTTTTATAGTCTTTCCATTCTCAACAGAAATAGTATGTTTAAAACATGTATGTCTCTGCAGTGAGGCCTCAGAGATGTCTCCTGGTCTCTCTGTGATTAGTAGATGACAGTTTAAGGAGAACTACAGGCCAGAAAAACAGGAATCTTTCTCCAGCTATAGACAGAGTCAAGTTTGGGTTCCTGTTTTTTATATGAAGTAGATCAAAAATTCAGAAATAAAACCAGAAAACACCTTAGAACACTAAGAACTAGAAACAGACCTTTGAATCTGAAGAATACACCTTTAAATTAGATCTACCAACTGCAGGTAGACTCCTCCTGCTCATCCAGTAGATATTTTTTTTATACTGGATACCTGGGCATTGCATTTGCCTCCAATCTTCTGTGTGAAATATCAGAGCACTGCACTGCTTTGGAGAATGAATCAGCTTCCCAGAAGCTGGGAGGTGAAACGGGCCATGGCTAGGCCAGGTTGATTCAGCATTAGCAGAGCAAAGCACCCATCCAGCTTTGCCCAACACAAATGGATGATGATAGATTCTAAATCCTGTACCAGGAAGGGCTGTTCACAGCTTGTCAAATGACTGTGCCTAAGCTAATGTATGCCACAAAATAGAGTCAGCTGCTTTGATGGTCTCTTACCTGCTGGTCTAACAACCTGGGATAAGGACTGAATGCTGCCAATCTAATCTTCCCTGGGAGAACATCAGCTTAGCTCTCGACACAAACTGTGAGAGAGTGTTTAATTGAAGTCACTCTGAAAATGGAAATGTGGAAGTAGGCAAAGTTAGATTAAATCTGGGTGAAGGTGCATTTGAGGACACTTGCTTTAACTCTCCTATCAACCACAGTAAAAAGACTGCTTCAGAAATGCCTTTGCTAAGGAGAGCAAATGAGTTTGGCAGCAGGCAGTGCTTTGAACTCAGAAAGCAGCTATATCTGAAAGCACCCAGATCTGTGTGGTTTAGCAGAATATAGGACCTGGCAGTGTGGTCTCTCTATAATGTAATGGCAGTTATCCAAAAAGGAAAACTAGGACAAGCTACAACAAGAGTCAGAGGCCAGTTTCAAACCTGACTGTGAAGAGGTGCAGGAGATTGTACAAGCTGCAGCAGTTCAGGTGCAGGAGAACTGCCCTTCATCCTGTTAACAGCTGTTGGTTCCACTGGGAGAACAGCCTTGACTCCCTAAACCCAGCATGGCCTTTCTGGGCTGTTGTCAGATTTGGGAAACAAGCCCAGCCTTTTGCTGGCTTATCTTCCTGAAGATAGATAAGAATGTCATGTGCTACTCACAGGCATTGTGAGCCTGGACTGAGCTATTTTTAAGGGCAGACTTAAGAGTCAGGAAATGAGAGGCACAAGTACAGTAAGTCACATCTGTGCAAACATTTTCTTATACTCATTAGTCTGCTTACCCTTTATGCTCCCAGACCTGCTCCACCCAGAGATTTCTGACAAGGCTTGCATTTTTCAGAAGCCATGGAGGGTTTTGCAATGGGCTCTATCATGTCTATGTAGAACATTTTATGGAGCTTTATGACAGTTACGAGCTGCTTCAGTTAAGAACAGAGATGTCATAAAGGTCAGGAATACTACCACCCAGAGTGCATCTCCTATGAAAAATGATTTGAAAACATCACCTTTGGGTAGTCTGTGCAGTGTGAGTAAGCAGCAGAAGCCCTGCTTGGCATTCATTATTTTTTTCTCCTAGCAAGTGTTAAGACTCACTGGAAACTAAAATGAACAAGATGAAGGAAACCCCAGATGGGAGGGATTGAGCATTTGGAGACCTGACATCAGCAACTCAGAGCTGCATTTTCTGTTCTGCTGATACATGACATGATCCCAGACAAACTTGCATTAGAAGTTATTCAGATTTTACATTTTATTCTGTGATTTTCATTGCCTCAACAGGGAGTAACTAAGAGGAAAAGCCATTGTCCAAAAAGCACTTTAACAGGTAATAGCAAGGATAGCAAATTACTTACTGTCAGCATTCCACTCCCCAAGATCCTTAAAAATAATCCACAGCTTAAGTATTACAACACTGCATGCCAACCACCAGTAGCAGTGAGTTCCCCTGAGCAGACTCTTTAATTGGTTTGCAAGAGTCCTTCATGGTTTTTCACTACAGAAAATGTGCATTTAAATTATTTCTGTTTCTGTGGAAAAGAATCCAGAGGTGTTGATCTGTTGTGTGAAGAATCCACAAGATATCCCACAGAGACTACACCTTTAACAGAAGATGCATTCATTTAATACCAGCAGTATAGTATATGCTGAAAAACCACATGAAGCTGTCAGGTATGATAAGACAGGTAAGATACTGTAATTTTCCCAGCTTTTCTGGCTTTTAGCCAGATAGAGGAAAGGAAGTAGCAGAGACTGGGAAAGTAACAACAGTATGGCCACAGAGCTACAACAGCTAGAGCTAAGAAAGGGTAGTTTGCTGATCACCTCATGTTTTAGGAGAGTGTAAATGCTGCTGCTGTTGCATGGGGTGACGCTGCAGCAAAACAAAGCTCTCCTGGATTTACTGGCTTGCTTGCTAACACCAAACTCCTGATTTTAGGAGATTATTTGGGTAAATATTCAGTTCCCAGCACCAAGAGGTTTTGTGTTACTCATCTCTCCTCAGTCAGTTACAATAAGCAGTCAGCTGTCTGCCTTGCAACGGCTTATTTTATGTTCCCAGAAAATAATCTATCAGAAGAGAGAGAGATGTCATCCCATCTTAAATCAACAGATTGACCTTGATCCTCAGCACTTGCCTTCACAGGGCATTTTACACAAGCTTTATAAAGGAAAAATAATGCAACAACTATTGCTTAATAGATCAGTGTTATTGCCTCTCATTCTCACCTGCAGAAGGATGGAAGCCTGTAATCATAAAGAATTCTATCTGAGCACACAGATGCACGTTGCTTTTCAAAGGCTGCTTTTTCTGTTTTCACACTATTTCAATACAAGTATCATCCCAGATGAAAGAAATCTTCCTTTAATACCTATGTCAGTATTACCTCATTTTAGAGATATGAATGTATTTAGGCTTTTTTTGATAATTACACTTGACTTTTCACCAAACCACTTGCTATTTTATAACATTGAAGCAGCCTTTTCTATTTCTCCCTATTTAGCTATTCTTACTCTGAGAAAGAATGGACTTTGAAGATCAGCAGAAGTCTGCACTGACTTTATTTTTACCATACTAACACTGTTGGACACGAACAACGTCGTATAGCCCAAGTAACTAATAACAAAGCTTTTCAGAGACTGCAGCTTGCAGAATTAAGACAGAACACTCCTGATTGCATCTTCAGGACATTGCTTCAGCATCATTGTCCCTTATACAATGCTCCTCTAATTCCTTCAATCAGTTAAACCTGCTCTAGGACACCCATGCACTGCTATGTGCCTCTATTTTCCACAACTCTCCAGCCAGCCAAACACACTTGCAAATATTTCAACAACATGCTCATAAAATGGTGATAAGCAATTGTTTTGTGCAGCTGAGCAGCAGAGAGGTGAATGAGTGTTTGTGTTTGGCTATCACCCAACAGGAGACAGCCTTGTGGAGAATTTCAGGAGTTGAGGGCACAACTCACTGGCTGGTCCAGTCCAGACTGCAGGGCAGCCCCTTCAGCAACACTGTTACACATGTTGGTGTAATGTACACACCTGGAGACTTTATTCCCCAAAGCCTCCTGCCAAGCAAGAACAGCCCCATTACCCAAAAGGATGGAGAGGAATTACTGAAGCCTCCAACACTGCAACTCTGTCACCACACAGCTCAGGAGAAAAAACACAGATGGAGATGAGCCTGGTGTGCTGAAGGAACAGCAGGATTATTTGGACTGTCAACATTACCCAATAGCCAGGCACCCTAATTATTTCCTACTCCTACAAATTACTTTTTCTGGATCCAATTCAAGCAGCTTTCTCCAGCTGCAGTGCCAATGCCCTCAGACTCCTGCCTATCACACTAACACTGGCACTCCTCAGCCAGCCTCTGCCATTGTCTCCCTTTCTATAGATAAGCTTAGGAACAAGAACGTTTCTATCTTGCATCTGAGTAGCACCCTGCTGAACCATGGCAAGAGCTCAGAGAATCCACTATCACACATACACTAAGAGAATAAAAATGAGCCTAATCCTACTTCTGAGTACTACTCACAGACCCCTTGCCAAAGAAACAGAGCTGCCTCCTTTCCTCCCTCTTTATACTCCTTCCCCACTGATGGTGTCCTTACTTCCACCTGAACCTCTCCAGTGCCTGCACCTGTGGCAACTTCTCCATGCAGAGCTGGGCTCAGGCATGAAGGAGCTGAAATAAGTGCAGGAAAACTCTCCTTCATGGTAGTGGCCTCAGTATTCAACATCATGTCACCATTAGCTCTTCCCTCAGCAAAGTTCCAGGGACTACATAAGCACAAGGTAATGATCAGTGATGAGAACAATGACTCTGTCACACTTCTCTTGTGCCTTTTCCTGCAGCTGTGCTGCTCTTCAAGTCTATTGCTGCTCCTAAAGCAGACAGTAACAGTACAAACTTCCAGAGACCTCTGCCAGTCATCACTCTCTAGATGTTTGAGGTGTTGGGTGCTTCTAGTTCATGTCCTTGTGTCTCTCTGCTGGTGTGTTAGGTCACAGGCTGTGCATTGTCAGTGGGGTTTGTCCCATGGGTTTGAAAGCTTTTGAGGCTTCTATTGAAGAAAAAAACCATTTTTTTCAGCCCATGAGATAGGCACTTTTTCCTTGTGCTGGTTCTCCCCTCAGAGTTACCCAGGAGGGTGTTGTGTCTCCTGGGTGAAACACCATGCAGGACTTCATTGAGGTTTTTCAAAGCACTAACTTGGCTGTTCTGAGCCTCACAGTCCCAACTAGGTCAGGGTTTGTACCCTCAGTAAATCTGCAGTTGTGCTGCAGTTTCTGGTAACACTCAGCAGTGCAGGGGAATTAAGCAATATGAAAATGCCCCAAGGAATACACTGTGAAGAAAGGGTGCCCCACCTATATGCTACATTTTTTTGTTCAAGTTTGTACTACCACTGTTTGACTCAAACAGTCTTTGGAGGGTGATCAACCAAACTGAGGAAGAACCTTCATGTTCTAAAAATTTCAGGCTGAACTAATAGTTCAGTCATTTGATTTTAAGTACATCAAACCTCCTTTTATTAAAAGGAAAATATCTTTATCAGTCTCATCTATCTAAATCCAGGGAACAGTTCTTTCCCCTTGCTCCTCTAAGGTCGGGTTAGACCTGTACAAAATATGAGAACAAGATTTCATCCATTATCAGGTCTTGTACTGAGAGCTAAACTTTACATCAGCTCTGGCAGCATGAAACACTAACCAACTATAAAAAATTAAGTTCCTGAAGAACCCTTCCACTTCTTGTTGAGTTCTTTCTGGGAAATAAGTGAAGCAGAAGTGAAGGTGAACATCAACCAATTTAAATAAACCCTTAGATACTTTGATTCTTCAAAATAAGAGCTAAAACCTGCAAGTCTTGTGTTGCTGCAGACTGGGTGGCACTTGATTGATTTGCTTACATGGGCTGAAGTTTGAAACTTCCCAGAGTTTCCAATGGCAGTTCTCTGAGCAGACACACAGCACATGTGCCCCATAGAAAGATCACCTTTTCAGGTTGCATTGTCTCGATTTCAAGCCATTATTCTAATTAAAACTCCTGTTACTATGCAAAACACCTCCTCTCTTTGTCAGTGCTTCCATTTCTGTTATTCGGAGCTTAGCTAAGATGCAATGAACTGCAACTGTTGCCATTTGTCCTTGCAAATGAGTTTCTTGAGAAACTTCTTACCCCCTCTGACTAAGAGGAACTGAGGACACAATCCCTTTTCTGTAGGTGGTTCATTATCCACATTCTCTGGAATAAGAGGAACTGTCTGGGCTAAACCTACTACATCAGCTTGGAAAGAAATGACTGACTTAGTGACATGGCTTAAAACTGCTCTTACTGGCCCAGTGGTTAGGAAACTTCCTTCCAGTGCCTCTAATTGGGAGTAGCTCTCACTGGCTGACATGGCAATTCCAGCTGACACAGGTTTTCATACCAACATTTGTGTGAGTAGATTTCAAAGGCTGATTAGAACAATGACTGAGAAGCACTGTTCTGGGTGGTGATGAGTCTGAAAACCTCAGTGATTCTGTAAATGCTCCTCTCTGCTCGTGTCCACTCACTGCCTGCCTCTTGAAACAGGAATGTTTACTAACAGTGATGTGGCTCTGCCACAGTATCACAAACACCCCAGAAAGACAGAAGTCATCCAGTGAGCTCATTTGGTTGATTTCTCCCCCTTCCCAGAGAAATAGGGAACTCTCCACCATGTATTTTGAAGTCCTTTGTACAGTTTAATATCTGATGTTGGAGAAACTTGGTCCATATTTTCTCTGGGGAAACTATTCCAGAGTCAGAAGAAATCCCAGTCTGCATGGTATGGGTTATGGAAAGCACCTCAGAGCCCCATAAACAGATCAGGAAGATCTAGGATGTCTATGCTGCATCTGGCAGTGTCAGTTAAGATCTCTTCCTCCCAGGCCCCAGTAAATCCATGCCTGTTGCCTAATGGAGCAAGACACACCTGTAAGAAGTACCCTCCACTGAGAGGATTCTCTCTAATGCACCAAAAGGTGCAAGCTGGTGCTAAACATCAAAGACACTGGGCTGACACTGGGTTGGTCTGAACAGCAGTTTATCTGGAATTTTTAATGTACATGGATTTTTTTTGAATTTGGAAGATTTACCACAACAGATTGTTTAAAACTACTGTATGAAATTCCTACTGATGGGGTTCTGAAAATTTCAAGCACCAGAAACTGAGGCCACTGAATTTATCCCTTTAGGCTGCAGGGTTGGCAAGATCCCCAGGGCTTTGTAGCTCAGCAGCACTTTCTGGGCACACACTGTGTATTTTTGAGCATGGAGGACTCCAGCAAAGATGCCTGACTCAGAAATGAGCTACTGAGATGCCACAGAGGAGCGACAGGATTAGGTGGCATTTGGCAAAGATAAATGTGATTCTGCATAATGAATCTGATCAGAGGCAGCAAAGCAAGACAGCAGCATGTGAGGGGCTATCCTGGGGTGATTCAGTTCTGGGGTGCCCCAGAGGGACCAGGCAGCATCCCTGCACATGCCGTGGGGGCCCTCTTGTGGGCCCTGCTGTCTCCCGTGGACCCCCCTGCACACTACTGCTGCCTGAGAAGGGATTAACATTCATCTTTAATTAGGACCAGGGCTGTTCAGATTCCCCTGGCAGCTGCCACAGAGGGCACAAGGAGTGCACACAAACAGGCAGGGCAGGGCAGGTCAGATGTATATTTTTCACAAATAATTCAGAAAGGGTTTGAGTCTAAAAGCCAGAACAGTTCAGTTCACAAGGCTGGCCAAGTCCCATCTCAGGTCTGGCAGTGCTATAAAATACTGAGATCATGTTTTTGCTTTTCCACATATTAATCAGCTCATTTCCAACTCCCAGTGAAGTTTGGCCCAACTCACCTTTATCCAGCTCTCCTCTTCTTGCTGTCTCTCACCCCACGGGCATCTGCAGCCATTGCTAATGACAGTTGTCACCCACAGCCAGGAGGTGAGCACTTCCACACCCTCCATTTCTCCTGCTTTTGTGCCCGGGCAGTTACTGGGAGCTGGTGAATACATAGAGCTGTCAAACCTGATCATTCATATTAAGCACTTAGTGTAGACACAAATTAATGTGATTAATAACTGAGAGGACAGTTTTTTGCCACCTGCACAGGAACCATGTGCTGTTTCTAACCCTTCTTAAGGGGAAGTGTCTAGCAGGAGGAGTAGAAAGGTGCTGGTCCTGGGAAAGCTATTCTTAAAGCACAAATAACTCCTGGCAAGCCCTCTCTTCCCTGAGGGTGAGCTGCAGCTGTCCACTATGAGCCTTTGCTCTCTGTCCTGGCCAGCTGAGTCTGAACAAATGTGTGTGACACTGGGTTGGAATCACCTCCTTTTCTGCTGGGAGCAATTTCTGCTGCTTGCAGTTACAACTGAGTGATGCTACAGCTGGAACTTCTGAGAGGTAATAACTCAGCCTAGAAAAGGGGGATAATTTTGTTTGCTTCCCAGAAAAGACTAAGAGATTTAAAACATGCAACCAAAAAACCCACCAGCACCACCCTATGCCCCAAACATAAGGCACTTAAATTTATAACCACAGCATAACACTGGTGTCTATTTTCACTCTAAATTCTAACCAGCATTACAGGTTTTATCAAGAAGTCCCCTGCAGCCTTTGCAATCTTGTTGGAACAGAAAGGGACAGGAAGGCAGAGATCTATATTCTATTCAGGTTGATCAATCCCTTTAATAGGCACTTAATGCACATCAAGGTGGAATTTAAGTAGTGGGTGAGGTCTCTACCCAAGCTGATAATTATGAGAAGTGGATCCCTCACAGGAAATACAGAATCACAAATGGTTTCCAGCTATATCATGATCCTGCTCTGCTTTCAAGCATAGATTTGCCCTGGCACAAAAAGGCATGTAGACAATCAACAATGTTTTTCTAGTCAGTCCCTTTCCATATTTATTCTTAATAGTTTTAATAAATTATTTCACTCTCTCAGCCTGTCCTGTCTACTTAGGCATACTTGTTTTACATGTGACTGTCTTGTGACACATTCAGAGTAGAGGATAATGAAGTCCTCAGTGAAACCTACAAAGACTGCTACCAAGTGTTTAAAGATACACCTTTGTAATGGTATGAAACCGAACACACCTACTTCAAACATCTTCTGTGGTTTCCCTGTCCACCAGAGACAAAGCTTGTTGGGTTTAAATTCCAATTCTTTTTCAAGCAACTCTTTCAATTCCTAGACAAGCTTCTCTGGTTATATCCTACAAACTGGGGAAATAATTAAAATTATATTTGTCCTGAATGATATTAACAAAAGAAACAAGAATTACTAGTCCTCTAGATGGTGCTACTATTTCAAATAAAGCAGCTGGACTCTTGAAGAATTTGTTGAAATATATTGCTGTAGTACCCTATGGGAGAAGAGCACTGTGAGAAATCCTGATCCAAGTAAAAAAACTAACATCAAACCACTCAAGACTTCACCTAACAGTTAGCAGTGAAGGGCAGTCTGTATGTAAATATACTAATTGCTTCTCTTTATGAATAGTGAATGTTTTGGTATCTTAATAAATGCAGAGAAGTTACAGGATGTATTGATGAAAATGATCTTTTGAAGGCTGGCTCAATTTTTTATGCCTTTGATTTCCAATTTTCCCAGTCATTGGCACCAGACCCCTCCAGTGTACCACTTAACTTCAGTGACTCATCCCAGTGTTCTCTGACCACAGGATGGATGCAGCACAGGCCAAGCACGTTGGGCTTTCCCTGGGAAAGCTGCAACTCCAGCCCAATTTCACAAATTGCTTCAGCACAACTTGTGTCCTTCAACAGCAACCAGACAAACAATGCACACAAACTGAAACCCAGGGTAAAAACCTTGTTGTTTTAAGAACACTTGTACATGAACTCTCTACTTGGGCTTTAAAGTGCTTTAGTGATATATTACAAAGAAAGAAGGTAAAACAGTTTACCTTTGCTTGCCCAACACTGCTGCACAGCTCCAGCACTGAAAGAGTGCACCAGCTGTCTAAAAGTCAAATTTTCACATCCTTAATTCCTTTTCTCCAGCCACTTTTCAGGAGGATGCCAAAGTTTCTCCTATTCTTTCCTCTCTTTGCAGGGCTCCTATCTGTAGTTCCAGAACATCTGCCTACTCTGTCTCAGATATTTTTCCTGATTCTCTTTGTAATTCCTGCCAGATGGATTTGCAGCACCAGGTTCCTTTCCTCCTGTTGTTGCTGTCAAAGTCAAGAACAAAAACTTTGTGATTCCAAGACTATTATTGTTTTACAATACTTTACATCTGACCTTTGAAACATATATTCTCTATGACCACTATCTCTTTCTTTGTGCAAAGTTCATCTGTTATCTAAACAAATGTCAAATTGGGGATCTTAAGCTTTTAGCCTCAGTAACAATAACTCTGAATTCTGGAGTTTACTCAGTGTAAGAGAAACATTTATTTCATTGATTTTGACTATTCAACCTTTAAAATTTTACTAAGCATATTTGTTCTTGTGTTTCAAGAAAAGAACAACTTCTCTAGATCATTCATTATTTTATATTCTTTCCCTGTGTTCCCTTTTACCTGCTTTCCAAGAAACTTTCCTCACAGGAACATCTCTTGGGTCTTGGTGATTTTTACTGCTCTTTTACAAGTCATTCTCTCGTTTTATAATAGTTTGGCTGCTTAGGATTTGAGGCTGTGAATAAGAACAGTTTTTCTGTAAGCACTTCTGTTATTTTCAGATTATCAACAGAATATCCACCATCACTGGCTGCTTGCACCAACCTTCAAAACCTAGTGAAGCTCCTGTCAGTTAACAATCCACATGTCAGCTTGGAGCTCAGAAACACAAGAGAACTTTTGAAGAGTAAAAGACATGGATGAAGACTTGAAAAAAATCTACACTGAACAGGGACTAGCTACCTTTCAAAGAGCTCTGAAGTGTGGGAAATTCTCCAAGTATTTACTTATAAAACAAGACAAGAAAACACCAGCTATAGGAACTGATTCATAACACTTCATGAGACAGCCTAGATGCAAATATCTAGCAAAGTGAATATAAACTAAGTAGTACAGACACTTTCTTGCCAATTTCTTTTAAAAACAACCATGAAGACATGAGCTTAAATAACAAGTAGTTTATTTAGCATACTTAATGAATCCTCACACACTGTAATTTCCTAAGTTCTCTGGCATTTTTCAAAAAGTCTCTGTCCTTATGAATGAAGTGGCTTGAGAGGACTAACATAGGTAACTAGAATTTACCTTCTTAAAAACAAATTAATATTAGACTGACTTTGGAAGTGACTCCTTCAATGTCTCACTATCTTCTGGCTCATAATAAGGTTCCAAAATAGGTTTTAATTTGACTTCTTCTGGTAGTTTTTGAGCATCTTCTCTCCTGCTTCCATCTCTTAAAAGTGGAACCAATGTTTTCCAGTTTTTCCCTGAAACTAAAAGGGAAAGGCATGGTTAATTTTTTCTCACTCCACAGAAGAAAATAAGTAAGTGGTTTAAACAGGAAGCTGATGAAAGAAGCAGGAAGAAAGGGCTTTGTGGTTTTCTTCCCCATACTGTTCCATGAGTTTTCCATATTTCAGCTGGCAAGCACAGCAGAGACTGATCATACAGTTAAATACTTCTGTGCTAGATGCTGAGCTTCTCAACTAGAGGGTTTGAGGCCTCCAGTGTAATTTCTTGGCTATCTGGCTTCCATCATACACCATTCCACTTCCTCAGGATTTACACATATTATCTGCCTTGTAAAATCTACACTCAGAATGATCCATTTATGTGGCTTCTATTCCAGAGAGTAAAACTGCTACATGAATAATGAGTCCACTTAGTCCTTTACATTTTGTGCTGACTGAAAATGCCATTAACTTAGATACTGCCATTAGCATTAAGTGCATAAAGTGACTGCCCTCTAACAATTAATCAATGCTGTTTCATTCTCCAGTGTGTAGCCCATACTAGGACTTGGGTCCTTGAAACCCTCACCTCTGCCACGCTTAATACTGTAACTGGGATTTCTTCTGAGGTCCCCAGAGTACCCAGGGTCTTCGTTGATTATGCCCAGGTTAGTATTCCATGTGGACCAGTTCACTTCATCAACCCTGGGAAGAGAATAAAAAAACCCAGCATCTATCCTATGGATCACCAGACAATGCCAGGGTGAGTTTATATCAAAATCTGCCACCTCTCAAGCCTCAGATCTGACTCAGGAAACAGATTAAACTGACTACTGTACAGAGTGTTAGTGCACTGCTTTTCAGAGTGCTCCAGGGGGAAAGTTCTGTTGTTTGTCTAGAAAAGGTTGTTCATTTGACATAAAAACAGGTTACCTAAAGCACCATCTGTAATCATCTTGGCCATCAGGTGTGATCCCCACCAAGACTTGCTTCCCAGACCGGAACGAGCGCCTCACACAGTTCAAGTAGCTGTTCTCAATATCCAAGATTGTGATGGCTCTCTACCAAGGGAAAGAAAGCAGACCACTGAGAGGCTGCTGTTTCAAAGTCATACAAAACCTGAATTCTGCCTTTATCTTAAAAACCTTGAGCTTTTATTATTGTCACCACCTTAGGGCAGGAATTGTAACCGTCTCTGAAATGTCCCCTCTGTTAACAGGTCATTAAAAATGCTGAGTTACTGCCCTGGGATTGAACTATGAAGTTCCCTTTCTTACCTCAAGGAAAAACTGATGTGCCTTTGAGATTCTGGTAAAGATTGTTTCTCCCCTTGCATAATCCCTGTCTTCATAGTCTGATCGGGATTTTCCATCAAAAGCCCAAATAATTCTAATTACAAAAGTATTTCTTAAATTCTTAACATCTGTGGAACACTGGGAACATCTGCACAGCCAAAACATCAAATATACATGGAAAAGGAACTAATGCACTTTTTTTTTTAATAACTGTTCAGGAGAATCAGAAAAAAAAAGCAGCAATAAATTATTTGAAAACATGCTGTTCCTTAAGATTCTCTCTGAAACTTCCCACACCCTCTTTCTTGGATGTCAGCCTCACAGAACCAAAGTACCTGGAGTTTCCAGATGCTCTTGCTCTCCTGTGCTATTTTGCTCACAGTTTCGCCCATCAGTGCAATAAGCATGTTGAGCAGGAGAATATATGTAAGGATGACATAGAGAACCAAAAGGATGACAAACACAGACTTGAACCTGTAGTTCTCTGTGAACTCCAGGTCCCCCATCCCAATAGTGAACTTGAAAAGCTCCAGGCAGGTGTAATAGAGACTGTTGTAGGATGGGCGGCCCCGTTTCGTGTGGCAGCTTCGGGCATATTCTGAGCTATTTGTGTCTTGCCCCTCATTGTCATCTTCAATTAAAGTCACCACAGCTGTTGCAAAAGAGGAATCACACAGGCTGAAGATACAATCCGAGAGCACAGTTGCATTGCAAGCAATGAAAATGAGCATAAAGATGGGTTATCTTCATGGTGCAGTGCCCCCAGTGAAACTGCTCTGTGAAATATTCCCCATGACTGACACCCTCTCAGAAGGAGCTGGATCAGTTTTATCTACATGTAACAGGAGGGCTGTTACTCCATTCAGCTCTGCAAAGCAGCTGGAGAACCAGGGATGAAAAGCTGTATGAAATTACTATATATAATTGTTATTCTCAGGAGATTTGTGTGTGTGTGTGTGTATGTGTGTGCATGTGTGTGTAATTAGGTTAATTTGTTAGTTTTCAGTTGGAAACAAGAAGTCTGAGCCACTTCAAAAAATAGCTTTCTGAGATTCTTTAAGAAAACAAAAAATAACTCTGAGTACAATATTACCTGTAGAAAATCCCAAGAGGAATACTAGATAGACAAACATGAAGCGACATAAATCTCTAAGGATCATCTGTAACATGGAAACAGAATATTTTTATATTGCTAAAACCTGAATATAAACTGCAACAAAATCTGGTAGAAAAAATTGCTTCAGCTCAAAAAGGCACTTGCTGTGAACTGGCAGTTCATGCATTAATTATAATTACACTTTTGTTTACCCTGCTGAGATAAGCTGTAATGCAGAGAACATTTTTCCCTGTGATTCATGCAACAGTTTATACACACATGCAAGACACATGCATGCCAAAGAGTTTCATCTCTGTGAGCATAAACCACATTAAGACAGTTGCATCTTCCTTCTCCTCCTGGGCTAGCTGTCTACATCACATAGTGAGGCTTAGCCAGATGCTGCCTCTTAGCCAATTGCTTTGTTTGGTAACATTTAAACTATACCTAAAGAAGTTTTCAGCTGGTAGAAAGCTGTGTCATTTCACACCAGACCAGGCCACACTGTTCTCAGTCTACTTTCATCCATACCTATACAACTGTAGTTTTTTTAAAGCATGACAGATAATAATAATAGTATCAAGACTGCTATAAAATATGTGGATGGGGCAGAAGGTTTTTCTAAATAACTTGAATTGTATCACTTTACTCAGAAAATAATAGCCAAATATGGTAGAGTGATGTGAGAATTCCCAGTGGCATCACAGAGGTAGATATGGGGACCTCTCTCCTGGGGCTGTGGGCAGCAATGTCCTGATCAGAGCACTCTGCTGCCCTCATCACCCACCCATTGGACTGACCTTGGCAATCATGACAGAGTAAATGCCCATCTGCTGGAAGCCACGGGTGTAGTAGAGCATGTTGGCCCAGCCCAGAGCCAAGGAGAAGACCATGGAAGCCACGTACAGTTCCTGGCCACAGAAGTACAGCACCACAGAGCTCAGGAGGAGCAAAGAGTGAACAAAGCTGAAAGACAAGCATGGTCTGAATTCAGAGTGCTGAGCTGGCCACAGCACTCATGGGGAACAGAGGAGCCCCATGAGGTATACAGTAGAATGAGGGATTCTCTAAAACACAAAGGAGCCTTGGCAGACACTCCTCCTCCCTTTTTTCTTTCTCTTCTCAAATCCTACAGTTCCTCTTGCAAACTCAGCAGTTTTCCCACATACAAATTTCTGTAGTCTCATTCCTGCTCTTCCTTGTCACTAGATGGAAGAAAAGTCCTTGAAAACACTAATTTTTTCAGCATTCCCTCTTTCCACAGGCCCAGGAAAGTGCCCTGTTTAATTGCACTACAGCTGGGAAGAGAAAGAGCCCAAATTACTGAGGCAAAGCTGCTTTTAGGTTGGAAGGATTTCTGCACATTCAATGCATACACTCAGCTACCAGTCCGGCTTGGAGATCTGCTCCTAACTCTGCTGCATGACACAGTCACAGAGCTTCTAGACACTTCATTTGCTTCACCTCCAAAGGAGGTTACTGATCCAGACCCCCTTGGTCAAGTGCTACGATACCCACTGGCAAGGAAATTACAGCAAAGCATCTACCTATTCCAAGTGGCTTCAGCCAAAGCTCCAGATCTCACACATTCATCTGTTTCACACTGAAACACAAAGACATTGGAGCTTACAAAAGAACCTCACTGTAGCTGTCAACTATCAGTGTCTTGAACGACGGGCGCCTCTGCACAAAATACTGGATCTGAAAAACAAAGGGGACAAAGAGCAGGTTTGCATCCAAGGAGGGATTAAATATATAGAGGATTGCATCAACTAAGCACTGATAACTGGACCAGGGAGCTGGTACCTACAAGGCACTTCACAAGAATATCTCTAAACCAACACTGGCACAAGATCTAGGGAGGACTCTTCCAGTAATACTGGATTTCTCTTATATCTGGTCTCTCTTTTGAAGACAACAACCTATTCATTTACTGGTTGGAGGACCTGTAATTCACTGTACAGTCCCCATTGGCTGCCAAGAGGAAGCAGGGGGACTGTAAACTAAGGCAGGTAATCTTTAACAGAGGCCTGGCTATTTGCAATACTGTATTGTTAAGCTTTGGCCAGGCTAATTGCCAAAATGATCATTGGCTCCTAAGGATTGTCTTTTTTTATACAATAGATACAATTTTATCTTAGCCTGTGGGCTCATTAGTAACCTGAGAATTCCTAATCAGGCCAGGGAAAAAGCTTTGTAGCTCTTGCCTAAAGCATGGATTATTTTAGCAGCCAAAGATAATGAGATTTTATTCTCTCCTACACCCACCCAAACAGCAAAAAGGAAAAGTTAAAAATATCTTACCCCTCTGAAAAAAAAATAGAGACCTCCCAGTACACTCAGTATCTCTCCAGTCGCTCGAAAATATTCCCCAGTGCTGTGACCAAATGTGAAAGGAGGCTGTGTAAGAAAGGAAGATAGCTATGTTCAGCAGGAGATAGGAAAGACCTGGTCTTGCAGCTGCAAGGAAAGCAACCACATTTCTGGGGGAAGAGACTAAGTTTCTGCATGTGTTGCAGCAAGGGGGCAAGACTGGGAAGGAAGCAGGGTCAAATCTCCCTCCTACCTTCAGGAAAGAGGAAAATTCTGATGTTAGAAACACACATTCAAATGGGAGACAGATGGTATCAGTTGGTATCACCAACTGGGGTTGCCCTGATATATGACAGGAGTAACACACCTTTTCCTTCTTCTCTACAGGTCTGTAGTAAGCAGCTGCAGTGAGGATGATGATATGCATGGCATAGACAAAGAAGTTGAAGTAAAATAAGTGTTTGACAAACCGGTCCCACTTGTCCTGCAGCAGCCTGTTAAGGGGCTCCACCAGCAGCATCTCGTGACGGTTCTGAGTGGAAGGAGAAAGAAGAGAAACTTGATGGAACCAGTAAGTACTGGACTTTGAAAACAGTGAATGATATTCACCTTCAGCAAACGTTCCCTCTGGTACCCTTAAAGCCAGAAGGGGAGACTGCTGTTTTATAGAAATGTGGCAAAAGATGCACTGTGTGGAATGTGGAACTGTTCCCCAACAGTCCCTCAGCCTCTGAACCAAAGGAGATGCATACTCACTGGTGTTTCACTACTGTAAGCAAGGATCTCAAGCACTGAATTTTTCTCACAGGTGTCTATACAGGACAGGTCATAAAGAGATGAGTGGACAGGTCCATAGGCCCATTCAGTGAACTTCCTAGACAGGTGCCTGCACTCAGGATCTTTGATCTCTCGTCTCAGGATGTAAGCGAAGATCTGATTGCAAAAGAACAACACAGCCAACATTTCTGTATTAATGGACTTCTAGTTCCTCAGTATCTCCACGAGACAGGATGGCTAATTTATCCCTAGTTTAACTGTGCTTTAAGTCAAAACCACTGGAGCGCAGCAGAGATCATAATCTGAAGCAAATACCACTTTCTCTCTGGATCTTGAGAGATGAGAAATACGAATACTGCTTCTAACTTGCCATTACCTGTTTCAAAACTGCAAGAGAAAACCAGAGATGATGTTACACATCTCTGAGAAGTCATGGAATGAGAACTACCAGAAGATGAGTTCTATCAGCCCATCAGAAGTACAAGGTCTCTAGTGGTATGGATGATAGCAGAGACCTACCTGCTGTTTCCAGTTGGGCTGCCCTGTGTACCAGTGGTATATGGATAATGCCAGGTGGCACAGATACACACACTTCACAGCCTTTAAGGCCTGTGCAGTTTTTCATGCTAAGCTGCAGCATCAGTGTCCCTTCACTAAAGGAAATGGATAAAAATCATGGATAAAAATCTCTCTTGCATACATGGTATTTGCTCTGTATAGAGTAAGGGAACAGTTAAACACATTTGCTCACCTACCCCTATCTTCCCTGTTTTGGCTGCCAGAGTTAAAGGAGTCAGCCCTTTCTTGTTGGTGAGTTCTTCCAGCTTCAGCATTGGGTTGATTTTGGCACCAAGGATCAATATGTTATTGTACATCTTGGTAACAAACTTGGTGTTGTCCTTCGTGTTATCCGCGATCTCCACCAGCGTGTGCAGGACCATGTTGCCCATGGAGTCCTCGGCGGCGATGCTGGCTGCCTGGTAGGGGTTCTCCAGGAGGAATTTCACAATGCAGAGCTGGTTGGTGCAGGCAGCCAGGGACAAAGGCAGCTCCCCTGAGGGCAGAAAGCCCATTACCACGCGTGCATAATCAGAAAGATGATCAAGGTGTTTCCATCTTTCACCAGAAGAGGTGAATGTCTCTGCTATGGAACCATTTCTTGGGCTAGCTCTTAGAATCACATTGCTTGGGTTTAACTGTACCACAGAAACAGCTGCTTTAAAAAAAAAAAAAAAAAAAAAAAGGAGAGAGCTAGCAGAAGGTTGCCACCTTTCAAAGGATACAGTGCCCAGAAAACAAAGGGATGCTCACCAGGCTCACATGGAACACCATCAACTACCAACTGTTTCCTTATAATCTCTGTCCAAATATTTACTCCCAAAGGCTAAGTGGGGGAATAGCCCATCTGGTACTTCTGAGCCTCCAATCCCACATAAACAGTATTAACAGCTTGCACTTGGGATAAAGCTAGGGCAACTCAATGAAGAAAGCCCATACTGTGCTCACCCCTACCAAAATAAAAGCCAGGTTTCCCTTTGATTTTCCTGAAGAACTCCCCACAGGCTCTTGCATGAACATCTGCTCCATTCTGGACCAAGAGCTTCACCAAGTACATGTTTCTTCTCTCAATGGCAATGTGAAGTGCAGTCTGGCCTACAGAGACACTTGTTAGACAGAAATCTTCAACATTTAACACAGACAGAGTTTTCAGGCACCACAATTCATTCACCTCCATGTAAGATGGTGGAACTGAGAGCCCTGCAGACTAAAAAGCTCTAAAAGTGGGCAGAAAAAGATGGCAGACAGCAAATGCAAGGCCCATGAACTTGCTATTAAATCACTGTATATGAAAAATGGCATAATATTGCATCTGACAAAACGCTGCCTAGCACCAATGACTGTTAACTACACACTGGAACTTTGGGATCCTGCATCCTCAAAGGAGAAGACCTCATGCAGAAGGCTGTTTGAGAGCCCCACCTAACCTTAACTTTAGTCTTATCACTGAGAGTATTCACTGTAGCAGCTATTTCTCTTACCCTTGTAGTAATTGTCAGTATACTCTGCATTAACAAACTCTTTCAGAGTTCCAGTTTTCCTTGCAATATCCAGCAGCAAGGGAATGGTATCATTTTTCCCATCATGCAGATTCAGCATGGCTTTCAGCAAGCAGGTTTTCCCAGTTTCTGGCTCTAGAACACAGAAAATTGCAGCTATACAGAAGTGATTACAAACCCACCATCTACTCCCAGGTGTGCAAGAATTAATGAGGCTCTTTTCCAAAAGACAAGAAAACTCATTCAGAGTTTCACAGAAAATGTCAACCTTTCTGAATTTTCCTGCAGCCTTTCAGTCAATGTGCTGTCTAATGAACAGGGATGCACCAGCTATTACAGGACCTCCTGCAGACACTTCACATTATGGTTTTCTGTTTTCATCTCAGGAGCACTACTGGAAGAAGAGGAGGGCAATTTAAGGTATGTGACATTAAAAGGTACCTTTGAATTCATCATCTGTGAGATGTTTCAAGGTTCTATTAAGGTAGAGTAGCAGGTCATCCAGGTCCCTGGTGTTGCCTTGGGCTACGGCATCAAAGACCCTTCTGCGGTCGTAAAATTTGAAAGCTTTTTCTGAGCAGCCTGTGATGGAATCTGTAGAGAGGAGCCTAACAAAGGTAAATTAGTTAAAGTCAGATATTTAGCAGACTTTATAAATTTCAGAATAGTATTTTTTCATTTGCTTGTGTGAAGCAGTAAGCACTACAGACTGGTACAGACAGATATGCAAAGTCTACAAGATATGCAAAGCCTACAAGCACCTCTCCTGATACAGTTATGTATCTGTTGCTGAAGAGTTGAGAACAAGACTTAGAAGCAGCAGTGATGTAGGGCAGATTAACTACAAGGCTGGGAGCCAGGCAACCCCATGTTCTCATTCCAAGTGATGTCCATTCACTGAACAGTCTCAAGGCTATTAAGGCCTACTGCTAATTTTGGGCAAAATACCCATGGACTGAATTTTCAGAGATGCCAAGAGAGAACAGCTATTGTTGCTTTCAGCTGTAACATTCCTTATTTTGGCACTGAAAACAGTGAAACTGAAAAAGTGGCCATGTTCATGTGGAGGGAATAAATGCTGCTCTAGGAAACACGGCCTGCAGCTGTCAAACTGTTCATTACAACCAGATCTTCCAGGGCAAACTTACTTGTGAAGTTTCCCCCTCTCCAAATTGGCATGAAATTTGATGACAGAAGGTGTCATCAGGTAATCCATCTGGTAAAAGGAGTCCATGGGAGCCATGTCCTTGTCACTATCCCCCATCACAAACCTCCCACGTCGTGCAAAGATGTTGCTTTTGGGTGGCTGCACCTTGGTGCTGAGTGTACCCTGCAGGCTGTCAGGTGTTTCCAGCACAGAGTCCTCCCCGTCCGTGTGTTCATCCGTCACTTCAGACTCCTCCATGTCAGAACTGCCAAATTTCTTCATCCTCCCAAGAATGGAAGACATGATGAGCAGGCAATCTGTGAGGAACAACACAAACACCTCCTGTCAGTGCTTTACAGGGCCACGACTTGCCTTTTGCCTAGATACAGCAGGGAGAGCTTGCCTGCTCTCATTCCAGAAGTGAGACAGATGGACACAAATTCACTATACCCAGAGCTGGAATGGTTTAGCAGGTCATTACCTCTGTGCTGTTTGTTACTGTCCCCACTGCTCATTCTCATTCCAGAATGGAGAAAGCAAGCCAGTGGCCCAGAGCTTGCCAGTTTGCCAGGAAATGTAACACTTACTGGCTTTTCCAGATTACAGCAGTGCTAGATGGAAGCTGGACGTGTAATTCTTGGGAGAAGAGTGTAACCTCAAACACGATACAGGGAAACAGAAAGAGATGACAGTAAGACCACATACCTGATCTTGTCTGATTTACAACCACAAAGAGTTTGATACAAGTCTACTGAGAAGAGGCTTTTTTTCATGGTAAGGAAGTTGGGGTTTTTTGCTTTCTTATCAAACCGCTTTAATCTGACAGATGTTGGTCTTCATGCCACTGAACACAAAATATTCTGGAACTCCAGAGACAGGAATGCATCATATTTGAACTGCAGCATAGTTGGCTTTTAGAGAGCTGATCAGCCTTAGAAACATACTCTGAAATGCTAGATTGCTTGGAAATCTTACAGCTTGGAGCACAGGAATGTCACAAAATCTTAAAGCCTTCAATGATAAAACAAATTATGGTGGTCAGAAATCTCTGTACATTCAGTCTGAAAACTATGTTATAAACACTTTGAGATTGGTTTTTTTTCATTAAAATATTCTGAGGGGCTGCCTGCAAACCTCTGTTGTACATTAAAGGCAGATTTTCAGTTCTGTGGGACTGGTTAATATTTACATTAAGCATCATGTACATATTCCTAACAAGTAGGATAGGAAAAAACTTCTGTCAGCACTTGCTTTTCCTATAATTCTGTGCAATATCCAGGTAAAGAATAAAATCAGTTTTCAAACTTGCACATTTAGGGTTACTGGAAGCAAACCAGTGTATTATACATGAAATACTGGATCACTGAGCTCACCTTTCAAGTTCTTTTTGTCCTCGGAATCACTGAGGAAATAAGATAACTTATTAACTTAATTGTTCCATAAATAAGAAATTGTGTATAGAAATATATTTCCATTTGGAATATGATACTAAAAATACAGAACAAGAATTACTTCAGTGAAAAAAATGTAAAAATAGGTTGGAAAAAATGGAAAAAAAAATACACTGGGAATACAGCCATGTTTCAGTTTAATTTTTGTGGTCTTCTTTAAATTAATATGGGTTGAACCAAAAACATCAGAGATGGCTGGGGAAAATGGAGTCACTTATTTACCACAGATTAGGTGCAATATTAAAATCCACAGAATAGACTCAACTCTGTCTCCCTGGCACTTTGCTCAAACCTAGTTTAGTCATTATATGTGCTTCTGTTTTTGAGCCCTGTTGGCAATATCACTGATAATGAAGATAAAGCTGAATCTCCTCATGACTGTGATTTTTCAAGGTAAAAACTTTCAAAATTCTGTGGAAGGATACTTTAGAAAAAGCATAAAAGTATGATCTATCCTAAAAATTCCATACTTTAGCTCTTTCAATCCTATGTATGTTGAAATACAACAAAAGGGACAAGGCAATATTTTTGATAGAATGTCTAACCACATCACAACTTATAATAAATAACAGTTTACAAACAACTAACAACCATGCAATTGAAATATACATGCAGAACTTACAAATACTGCAAAATAGTCCAGTCTCCAAAAACACCCTCTGATCTATGGGAATTTAGTGCTGGATATTCCTCCTCCAAGGTGCCTGGACTGAAAAGCACTCGGAGTTTGCTTCTCCACTTCTCTGCAAAAGTGTTCTATGTGTCTGATGATTTTTAGAATCAAGGGAAGTTCACCAGAAGAACAGAGAAATAAGATCATTAAGAACAGTTCTGGAACCAGAAGCATCAGTGGCTTCTATTCCCAGGAGTTTAGCAAAGCTCTTTACAAGAATTGCAGTAAGTTACTGTTATTTTTTTCCTCCCCTCTAATTGCATTTAGTAATGGATACTCTTCTCTAGATTTCCTCTTGTAAATACACTCAAGCTGCAAAAATCCCCAAACCACAAGCAACAGTTATTTCTGTGGGTCAGAATCAGCTTCATTTCCATTTACAAAACTTTGTAAAATAAGCCACAGCTCTTCTGTGAGATCAGTCATCTTTCTGGACATCCTCCTTGGGTGGCTGCTGTAAAGCCCCACCAAATATTTTAAAGATAAACTGATTCTGAACAGAGTGGAGGAAGAAGCAATGACAGAAAGCCCTATGGCCATTCCATAACTCCTTATTCTTACTAGGTTTTATTTACATAATATATATATGTCAGCTTTTAAATATTAATGTAATTATGAAAAAAAAACCCTAATCCAAGATGGATCCAACACCCTCAAAAATTAACAGATGTGTCATATATTTATAAATATATAATTTACACAAGATCTTTCTGCCAAAAACTAGTCTAGAGAAACAGCTTTTCTATTAAGTTTTGCTGATCAGCTGTAGCTGTTGGGCTAGAAGCAACCTCCCAACCTCTGGCTCTTCAGCTTTCCAGTTAGATTATTAAAATATTCAACAAAACTATCTAGTTTATGTTTTGCAAAAGAGCTATCTTTCTAGCTCTGACAGCTATCTATTTATACACATAAAAAAGAATAATATGTTTCCCTGTTTAATAGCAAACTAATTACATTACTTAAAGATACCCTACGGCATTGTACTGGAAAGAAAGAAAATGCCTATTTATTGATGTATATGTATAGATTACCAATCAGGCAGGTCCTCAGCTGCTGCTCCTGGAGCTTTACTGAGCAGAGCATCTCATTCAGCACTGCCATTAACTCCTTCACCACTTCCAAAGCAAAGACTCAGTAGGAGAACTACATGGATCAGTAGAGGGTCTCCCCTATTCAGTTTTCCTGATGATTCATTTTGTTAAACGCTCCTGCTCTCTCTTCTCTATCCCAGGCATCAGCTCCTTCCAGTCTTACTGTGCTCTAGTGTACACACCTTGGGAGTTTTCTGGCTTTGATGCCTCCTCCATCAGCCTCCTTGGCCTGCATTTCCTGGGAAGGGGTCAATTCCTTCTCACCAGAAGCACTCCATTGCTTTCTGTTGGATGTACCAAACTCCATCTCAGCAGGGACCTGGTTTAAGGGTGTAAGTTCATGTGAAATGTGAATACTTATCTAAATAGGCCAGTAATAAACAAGAAGGAACTTATTCTTTTTCCTTGGGCCTGCATCCAAATTACTGCATAGGCTTTGTGCAACTTCGGTGCTTAAGAGATTGTATTGACCAGGAGCCCTCTCCATCCCTGCAAATGGAAAAACAGCAGCAGATGTGCTAGAGATCTTAAAGATGTAGCCAGAGTTATTTGGCAGGTCAGAGAGAGTCTTGACTTCACTAATAGAACCTAAAAGCAGGCCACAATTTGACCAGCTTCTGGGAACAAACACCACTGGAATTCACAATTTCTGTTTCAGAGAGGCCTTATCACCCCAAAATGAAACAAAATTATATATTTCAAATAAGTAAAATAGTTATCTCCCATCCTATAATGTATTTTTCCCCTTGGATATAAGCCTTGCATTCCAGGCACCTCCAGTCATGATACTGGCCTAGCCCTGCCTGGACCACAGTCCACTGTATCCCACCTGGGTAGCCACAGAAATAACCCTCCATGTTTTATTTGGTCTCTTCTGCTAAGTTAAGGCAAGGTTGTATTCCATCTTTTACAGAGATAACACACAACATGGGATACCTGCCATTCATTCCATGCAAGAGCCACCAAACCCTCCAAAGCTGACATCCTGGTCTGCTGCCCATATATATGTAGGTATATCTTGAGACAGCTTTAAGGACAAGAAGTCTCTAATGAAAGCACAGGACTAATTTACAGATAACTGCTCTTCTCTCCTAGTCCTTCTAAACACACTTCCTGCTAGGAAAATAAGCCTCACATGAAGTATTGTTTTATGCAGAAAGTTAATGGATCTTTCTTAGTCAGTCAGTCAAATTTAATGTGATAATTACTTCTCATTTCACAAAGAGGAATGACAGAGCAACAAAACTTGTACACCCAGAAGCAGAAGGGAACATTAAATGCAGGCTTTTTTTTCCCCACTGTAATGAGTGAGATGGCTTGTTGAATACAACTCCAGAAAGACTGAAGGAAGTAAAAGGCAGCATTGTACAGCCAGGAAAAAAACCCCAAGAAGTTGCATCTCACAGATACCAAACAATGCCTTTATTTTCTGTGGAACATCACCATGGCAGCCCCCACGGCAGCATCAACATCCTTCCCATAAACCACAGGGAATGGAAAAATCCTTTCCACCTCCTGCCGCAGCACCTCGTTCCTGGCGAGGGCTTTCCCACTTCCCAGAATCCTCCTCACTCCCATCTCCAGCAGGTGCTGCACAGGTAACATGGAGCAGAGGTTCTCAAGGATGCCACGGCACAGAGCCCTGGTTACATGCCCCAGGGAGAGGTCAGAGGCAGCAATGTTGCTCACTGATGCCAGCTGCTCGGGCACGTGTCTCTCTCCAAAGATGGTTGGGTGGATGGAGAGTTTGCTGTCACTCTGGGCCAAGGCTGCTGTGATGATCTTTGTATAGATGGCAGACTCCTGAACATGAAGTCCTGCAGATGGGAAATACCATGTTATTCACCTGAAAGGTGTGTGGGGACTTTAAAATGGACACTGATCCACCCGTCCAGCAAAATTCTGTCTATCTTTGTGTCCCAAAGGTAACTGTTTTTCCAGGATTAGGAACCACAGTTCTCCCATCCAATTGTATCTAGAAGCTGTGATACTAGGAATCTTTTTCTGATGACAGAAACTGCCTTTCCTCATAATCCAGCTATTCCTCCTTGCCTCCACTGTGTGCTTTGTCAAAGGCACTAATGGCAGACTGCGGCTTCAGAGGCTGGGCAGCACCTGAGAGCAAACTTCATTTCAAGCACTCACTGAAAGAAAAATTTCCCATCTTATTTCTTCACTAAAAAACCCAAGAGGTTATTAAAAAAAACTGTGATCATGTTGAAAGCACTTAGAAGGTATTAGCTGAGTTTGTCTTAAATCCATTAGAGTGCTGCAAAATATGTAGCAAAAGGCAACTGATCTAATCAAGAGACTTTTTGGGACTGTGGTCATACAAAGTGAGAGGCTCTCCTCAAAGTTGCTGACCTTTTCTTCTGGAAAACAGCTTGCATAAAACAATTCTCTTGTGTTCTTGAACAAAAGAAAACCCAGAGCCTAGAGGCAATGTGAAGGTGGAATCCAAGCATGATTGTTCCAGCACATTCCTAAGTTTCAGCGGGAAATTCCAGACACATAGGAAGTGTGACCCAAGAGTTAGATCCTTGTTCCTTGTATGACATGACCAAACAGCTCTGGGCTTGTTCCTTTGCATTAGCTTCCTTTTACCTTGCTGATCAAAGTCAGTTTTAAACTTAAAGTTCTTTTGAAAGTGCTTACCTAGCTCGTCCATCCACCGTGCCACCATGCCCACAAACGCTGCCAGCACATTACCCCCGTTTAGTGATGCTGCCACTGCCAGGTAGTCCCCACTGAAGTAGGGAAAATAAGTAACAGCTGAGGAAGGATCTGGTGTCTCTGGAGGCTGGAAACCCAGGGGCATTGAGACAGTCAGCTGAGCAGAGGTACTGACATTAAGAACTAGAATAAATTTTAAAAAAATAAAATATCAGTGTTTTATTAGGCTACCCTGAAAGAGAACAATAAGATACCAAAATGATGATACCTGCATCAGACCTCTCAGTCAGACAGGAATAAACAGAGCACTGGAAATCTCCCAGAGCAATCCCTACTTTGGCTCCCTTGGGTATTCCATGCCATGCACAGACTGTCCTGCCTGCAATGCTGCCAGGGTCTCCCACCTCTGGAAGCAAGTGAACAGGAAAGCCGGATTTCTCCAATCTGCAATCAGAAGAGTATTGTTGCAGGAAAGCAGCAGGGGAATGTGCAGCCTGACTACAAAGAGCTCTTTGAAGTCACAGATTAACCTGGCCATCCATTTGTGCCTGATGGATTTATGGATGCTTTCACCTATTTAGAAAGTTTTGTCTTGGACTGGGGCAGCATTCCAGCTCAACAGGCTGGGCACACAAAATAGTCTAGAAGAATAAACACCTTTCTTTTATGTGCAGTCTGATTATCCTGGTTTTGGCTGGGAGAGAGTCAATTTTCTCCCAGTATCTGGTATAGTGTTGTGTTTGGGAGATTACCTGCAATTATACAGCAGTACATATTCAGCAAGTTTAACTTACTGATGCCATATGGACAAGCAGCTCCAGGGTAAAGGGACATAAAACCAGAAAAAAAGTGCAACTTCTAAGTGTGAAAAACCTTAAAGCTGTCATGCAGTTAGTGGTTCAAAACCAAACACAAAGAGTTAACTCCTTACACAACCAACTGCAAGATACACTACAGTGCTACATCAACAACATCAGATGAGTAAAAGTTCAACAGATCAAATGCAAGTTTCTGTCACTCTTTCATACCTTCACAAACAGAGCTCTTCATCTTGAAGTCCTGGCCTAACCTAAACCCTGAAATACATAAGGCCTTAGCACTCAGTCCTGAAAGAGCAAATCAACAAAATAAGTAAATAAACTGATTCACTAGAGGATTTCCTGTACCTAATAACTCTTTGATATGATCACAAATAAGTCCTAGCAGTTACAAAAGAGCTCAGCTGAAAGAACTAGAGAATAACCCCCTTGGCTGCAGCATGCACTTGTCCATCCATCCCACCAGAACTCACGGATGAGTCTCTTGGCTCTGCTGTCAGATATTCCTAAAAACACTGTGCCAGATCTTATATAATTCAAATATATATATATACACCTTACAAACCAAACCCTCAATAGTTCTTCAATACAGACCACACCACGATTGATCAGAAGTAGCTTTCAATCACTTTTTATCTGCAGCACATTTCTATTTAGAGCCTAAGGAGGGGTTCACATTGCCTGACTCAAGAACATACAAACCCCATGGAATGACTTCAAACTTACATGTCTGTGTTCCAGCTTTTGCTTCTGGAATTAAAATATCCCCAGCTGGCAGCATTCTGGACAGACATAAGTGGCTTCTTCAGGTCACACAACATGGCAACCACATAGTCCTGGATAGTTCCAGCTGCATCGTAAGGCTTCAGAAAATCTGGACTTTTAAACAAAACATTTTAAAAACAAAACCAGTGAGGGATGCTTTAAAGCAGTGGGAACAAGATTACTTCCATTGTTACAGGGAACTTCAACTATGTGTGGTCCCTTCTAAAAATGCAGCAGACACCTCAGTGAGCAACCTGCATTTTGTTGGTTAGTTTTTTTTAACTGGAATGTTTTCCAAGCTGTTATCACAGGAGAAACATTGGTCTCCTGATGGAAGGCGAAGAGACAGCAGCTATGAGGAATGAGTGGTCCAGGGTCAAAAGCACTTTATTGCAAATGTTACAAGGAAGACAGTAATTATTTGCACAGAAAATTATCACTTTGGTGTTCCTGGAACATTTGAGAAAAATAGGTAAATTCTTGCAGTGCTTCAGGATCCACAAATTATCTGAACTGGAATGTACCAAAAGGTGCGTGGGGCTGTGATGTGGGGCTACAAAGATGCTTCCCCTTGTTACTTGTTGAAACAGAATGGAACAAAATGAAGCAGATGGACTCACAGCTCTCAAGCAAGCTCATGCCATGCTCCATACATTTTCTGGACACACAGAGGAAGAAATGAAGGTCTAATATTGAACCTGAACTCACTGCAGAGGAAGGACTGGCTCTCTGAGAAGCAGAGTGCACTGCAGACAAAACTGAAGAGCAAATCTTGCTGATGCCAAAGCCGTAAGTGAAAAATGACATCCTCTGCAAACATGCCACAACAAAGCAGAGCACTCCTAACACCTCATCAGGACCTTCGTGCCTAATGAAGGAAGTAACTGAAATTAATTTAGTGCCTGTTTGTTTTAGCATCTGGCAGCGACCAAAGAACCCTGTTACTGTTTGAGGCATGTTTGTACTTTTCACAACCTCCACAAAGCAAAACTGTAGTGTTCAAACTGCATTAGCAGAGCTCCTCTGAGTGGTAGGATAGACTAGAATTATTCTGTGATACTCTGTTACTATAAGGTCAAAAGCTTTTATTTTCTTAAAGATTTTTATGAGCTCAGAGACTCTTGTGTGCTCAGTTTCATCTAGTTCATATTGAATACTGCCATTTTAAATATTCCTTGACTACTTAATATTACGATTTCAGAGAAATGCAGTGGCATTCACACTACAGCAATACCAACTGTCATGCACATTCAAGAAACTACCAGTGAAACAGCCTGACACAGAAGAACTTTTGAGAAACAATTTACCTCTTCTTTAAATACCAGTAGACTGTGGCACATCCAAACCCTGTAGCCAAACTGACATGTGACTGTGGCAGAGGAAGAGAAGAGAGGAAGGTGGGGCTGCAGCGGCCATCTTGCCAAGTGACCAGGTGACTGACCTCCTCTGGCTCAAAGGCAGAGCCTGTGCCACCCTCTGTCCACTGGCAACCTGCAACACACGGTACCCGAGAAGCCCGGTGAGCCTCTGGCACTCTCTGCTTCTGCACCCTCTTGGGGATCTGTTAAATACCTTGGAAAAAGAGGAGAAACAGAGCCAGCAGTGATTGTAATAAAATTAATTAGTCATAGCTTTCAGTCCTAGGTGGTGTCATAATGCCAGTCATCCTTTGGTAGATCAGAGACTAGAATCCAAGCTCTGCCTTCTCCACAAGCACTTCAGTGCTTAGGGGAACAAGCAACTTGCACCTTGAGATATTAATGATACAACTTAGATAAAAGGTGACCCGCAAAAAAAACCCAACCCAAGACACTTCTGTTACAGGAGGGAATGATAGGAATGATACAACAGCTCTCACATACAAAACCTCAGTGGCATCCACCATACCATGATTCCCAGAAAGCTGTGCTAGTAACAGCACAGAGCTTCACCACCTTTTGAGCCAAAACATAGAGATCCAGGTTTCCTGATGCATGGAAGCAAGGGACTGCAAAGTACTAAAGAGTTTCCCTCCCCTGTGCTATGCAACAAAGCTTCCCCATAGGGTCTAACTCAATTCTCAGTTTAACCAGTCCAACATGTTCCTTTTGAACAGAACACACAACACCTTTGATGAAACCTTCACATTCTTTTCCTGGGAAGTCCTCAGCTAAATTATGGCAACTCCTCAGAGCTGCTCAGAATCTCAGCAATGTTTGGTATTGCTCTGGTCCAGTGCCCTGCCCTGCTCACCACAAGCAGCCCTGCAAAGGCAGCACACAGGCAGGGCAGCAGACTAAGTAGAGGCAGAGCTCAAGCACCGCTGGCGCTGTTTGCCAGCACCCTGTGTGCACAGCTCAGCCTCTGACAGTTCAGCCCTCCCAGGCAATGCCCAGGAGCAGGACAGGCCACACGCTGCCCCCAGCGGGCTCTCAAACACAGCCAGCCCCTTTTGGCTTTTAGCTGGGGATGGAAGCAGAGGTTCAAACTGTGCCACTTGTCCTAAAGATCAGAGACCCAGCTGCTCACCTGACTAGCCCAAATACAGCTGAAATAATCTTTCTTGGGCTGGGTATATGGATTTGAAGTTACATTTACACAGTAAAAAGCAGCAGTGAAAGCTGGGAAGTACTATGTGAAACACACAAAGCAAACCCAGACTTGTTATTTTAATTACCTGTTCTATCAGGTCTGTTTGAACTGCATTTCTAGTTAGAATCCATTTAAAACTAGAAAAGTTCAAAGAAACTATTAACCATAAATCTAGCCCTAAAGGATGCTATTAAAAATGTAATTTGTGTCCCAAAGTGCACAGATTCACTTAGTCAACTCAAAACAAATGAGAGCAAACACTCTCTCTCACTTGACAGAAATGAAAAAAAAACAAGTGGCATGTGGCTTTGGGAAATAAAATATTAACCAACATGACCTAAGAAACTATGTCTATTGTGAACCCACGAGGCTTTGTTATGCAGCCCTTGAGACAGCTGGAAAGCAAGCAACAGCTCCTTTGGTCCATCAGCCTTTGGCTGTCTTTCTTGGTAATCATTTTAGTATTTAACATAAAATTACAGCCAGTAATGAATAGCATAGTGTCTCTTAAAGCAATTAAGACCCTGACAACTTTTAACAGGCAGTGACCAACACTTCTGGGAAATCTATTCTGTGGTTTAACAATAAATATTTGCTTAACCTGCATAACTCCTACTATTATTATAAGACTTGTGTAATTGTTCAGATGTGCACATTGTAAGGTGAGAATAAAAAGCCATGGAACCACATTCTAAAAGCCTTAGACTTCAGTAGGTTTGTAGGATGTTAGCCAAGAAGATAAACCAACCCTTTCTCACAGGGCTGGCCACCCAAACCCTGAATTTTTCAAACATAACCACTGTCACAAAGATGATTTGAGTATTTGCACAATCAAGCCTCATGTGACTACCTCACTGTGGTCAATCTTGTTTCTGAGGTGGATTTTGTTTCTGAGGTCTTGGCCCTTCATTCTACAAGCAGCCAAGTATTCAGAATCATGACCACAATCCTTTCTAAGTTCCTACAACCAGAAGCAATATGACAGTCTATGAGTTGCTAGGAAAAAAAAAAAAATGCCTTGAGTTTTTTTTTTTCTGGGGAGAAAAAAAAAAAAAAAGACTGAGACAACATTTACTAAACTTTAATTTTTCTCTTGAACTTTCAAACAGTACTTCAAAATAGCACAGCAATGTTCACTGTTCAATAGCTACTGCTATGCATTTTGTGACTTAAAGATCAAATAAACCCAGCTTATTTTTCCAAGGCACACACAGAGCTGCTAATACTGCTACTGTAGAGTGATTAGAAGGTACTGAGATACTGGGGAACAACTAGTTAAGTGTTTTATGAGGTGAACCACATTCCACCCCCCCACCAAGTCATTCACATGATGCAGAAGTTCTTGCAACTGGCAGCAGATAGTGTATGATGGACAAAGAATTAACAAGCCACAAACATGTTATTCCTCCTTCACATTAATAACTGTACTGACTTTGCAGGGAACTTATATCACTAAATTAACTAATCTGTGTAAAAACTCATCACTAACTATAAGGAGTAGCTGAATTTCCAGTAATTAAAACAAAATTCCAACAGAAGAAAATCTTCTGTTAATTCTGGTTTCACAGGCAACTGAAGTGAACATGCAATATTTTCCTATAGATCATTTCAGTGTTAAAAGTTTATTTTATGCATCATAATACTCTGAACAGCAATGTAAAAAAAAATAAATGTTACCTTTAGCTCTTTTCCAAAATACAATCCCATGCATTTGTCCTGAAATGCCAATGTGGCTGACCCTTTGAAGCTGCTGCTGAGGTAGGGCAGCAAGGCATTCATTCAGTGCTTTTATTATTCTCTGGACATCCTGCTCCACTCCCTGCAATTGTAAAGCATTATTCTGAGCATGAAACCATCAGGATTCACTCAGTGTATTTATTAAACAAGGCTGCTCCAGCCTGAAGAACAGAATTCATTTAGCTTAATAGCATGTATTAGAGTAACATTCACTACTATATTGAAAAAATGAAGCAAAAAACATAATGCACAAAAACCACAAACCCACAAGAACTAGAAACCAGTACTGGCAAGTTGCAAATGAGACAACAGCCTCTTATACTGAAGGCCAAATAATTCTTTATTCCCAAAGTTACCACACTCAAATATACCTCTTTTAAAAAGCTCATTATCACTCACCACATGCTTTCATTAGTTCACCTTATATATTGCTCTTCTTTTTCCTCAGAAAGAGGATCATCTGTGTTTTGATGGCATGAAGCCTCACCTCTTCCTAAAGTTCCTCTGTATCTACCCACTTCTGATTTTGATGAAGCTGATACTTCATTTTTTAATACTTTGTTCCTATAACTAGCCAGGAAACTTGGTAAACTGACCAATCATGCCATAACAGAAGCTGTATTCCAGCTATCACTGAAGATTTTGAATAGTCACATTACTTTGTGAGAGTGTGAGGAGTACCAGCAAAATATTCAAATATAGTCAACACATAGATGGCAACTATTCTGTGCATACATACTTTTGGTTGCATAAGTATGACTGTAGGGTGAAGGGTTGGCCTGTTTGGTATCTCTGCTCAGAAATTAGCCCCTGGACTCATTACAGTACCTGGCCAGAGGCCTGTTGCTGCATCTTTTAGAGTTCTGATTCATCCTTTCTTAGGCTGGTGAACACAGTGACTGTGAAGATCTTTAACAGGAGCACATGTTCCCTGTTATTTCCACTGGAATTTCCAGTTAGGATTCCATCTCACATTAAAGTGCAAAATACCCTTCCAAATTGGCAAGTGGCTGCTGTTTCCTGACTACCAGCATCAAAGACAGGGTGCTGGTTCATGGGACAATAGTTTCAGATTGTCTTATGCAACTTCACAACACCTGGGTCCTTCTTAAAACAAGCAGCTTTACTTGACTTTCTTGAACTGTAACCAGAGATCATTTTAGTTCTACTTTCAGACATCCAGAAACACGCAGCAACCACTTCCATTATCCTCGGAACAAAAACAACCCAGAAGAGCCACTGAAGTCAGCATAACGCAGCAACACAGCCCAGGCAAATACACTGAAATTGCCACCAGTAGTATCTGCCACCCCTTACCTGTGGTCCTGCTTCCAGGCTACTGGTGTTAGCCTGCGTCTCCCTGGAGCAGCTCTCTGCCAAGACCTGCCCTCGCTCTGTCCCTACCAGCAGAGCTGCCTTAACCGACGTCGTGCCCAGGTCTATGCCCAGCACACAGGCAGGCGCAGGGTTGCCCAGCGCCTCCTTTCCCGCCATGGCCGTGAGGGGTTCACTTTCACCTTCACCACCACCAACCGGCCTCTCTACCTGCTGGCGGGGCCGGCACCCACCACGCTGAGCCCCGCACTGCTCTTTGCTGCCTCTGAGGGGGCACCTGCCCCAAGAGCCGAAGGCACAAGCAGCGCGGGCTCCCACCACAGCAGCGCGCAGGGACTGGGCTGGGAGAGTGGCCTGGACTTTGCCCTCTGGCAGAAGGCATCTCCCCTCAGCACCGCCTGGCCTCTACTCCTCCATCTTGAGCGTGACAAACCCTCCCCTTCCCGAGCTCTCCCGGGCCACCTGCGCGGTTTTACATGAAACTTGAACAAACCACCGCAGCGCCGAGCCCGCCCTTCGCCCTCAGCTCTCCCTGCCCACAGACTCGCCGGCACCGTCCCGCCCGCCCTGCCACACCCAAAATGGCACCCGAGGCCAGCCGCGCTGGGCGGGGAGGCGGTACGTGGCCGCCTCACGTGAAGAGCTGAAAGGGGAAGAGCTGGGGCCGTGCGGGACGGAGTTGCGGTGCTAGAAGTAGGTAGGTGTCCTCTCCTCAGCGCGGCTGCCTTAGAATTAGCGTGATCTAAAGCGCGGGATCGCCCCGCTTCGCCCTCTCCTGAGGGGAAGGCGGAGAGGACTACAAATCCCTGCGTGCACCGCGCCGTGCTATCAGGGGCGGGGGTGGCGGTGGGGGCGCGGTGGCTGCTGAGAGCTGTAGTCCCGCCCGCGGGGGTGGGTTGGGGGGAAATCCCTCAGGGGTGGTAGATCCGTGTGGCGGGAACAGGATGAGCTATGAGGTAAAGATGCCCCTGGGGGGGACTGGGCAGACAGAGGGGCGGAAAGTCTGGTGGTCTCTCAGAGGTGCTGAGGGTCCCTCCGGCGGGCTGGGGGCCGTGGTGCTGGGGAAGCCGTTCGCAGGGAGCTGTCAGCCCAGCAGCTGGGCTGGCGTCCCCTCAAAGCGGGCGGGTTCTGAGCAAAGCCTTCTCCCCGCTTTTTCTGCAGCTTCTTCTCTCCCATCAGGATGCGGGACCTGCTCCCAGCTCTGCTGTACCTCTTGCTTGCATTGCTGGGGCCTGGCGGTGAGTGTTCGGCCATCCCAGCCTGAGCCCACAGGGCTCCCCTGGGCAGGGGCAGCTGCAGCCCGGCGAGAGGTGGCAGGAGCTGCTCTGCACCAGCTCTTCTTTTACCCCTTACCCCGTGTCTCAGTGTGTTCACACAGACCGTGCTGTGCTGAGGTGCTGCTGCCGTGGAGAACTCACCTTTGTGTGAAAGCAGATTAAATACTGCCCGTGGTGCTGTCAGTGATGAACTGAGGAGCTCTCCTGTATTTAACTAACTATCTAAGAACACTCTAATATGTGGCATCAAGGAAAAAAAAGTACCTGGGCCAACCTGTTTATCTCCATTTCTGCTCTTATTTATATATAGCTTGTGACCTTTAAACAGAATAGAACAGAGTTGAATTCCAAATATCAAAATTGTTGAAACATGACCAGCTTATGGTCAGTATCACTTTTAAAAGTATCACTTGTATTGACACTTGAAATCTCAGCCTCTATTAAAGCATGTTATGGTACAACATAGCTGGATCATTGTAAAGTGTGCCCCTTAATAGCAATATTTCAGAGCACTATAGTAAGGTGCCTGTGATTTCTGAAGGGTAAGATAGTAAATGTACATTCTTTTGAACGTCTGAGTACCTAGTTTGAATTTGTGACCCAACAGGCAATAGAAAACTTAAGTTTTGGGCATTTATGTTTCCTAAATTACTGGGATCACATCAAGAAATAATGTGTGGGTTTGGAGTATCCTATAGCCTTCTGTTGGTGTAAATTTATGTTACACTTCAAATGTGTAAATTACTTACTTGTAACATGTTAAAGTGACAGTTTAGTTCTCCTTTTAAGCTATTTATCTGCCTTGAAATAAGCTGCCCTTCCTTTACTGTTTATCATGTGTATTAACTTTATTATCTGGCACTGCAGGTACCAGTGGACAAAGTGCCTATATGACAACAGAAAGTAGGTAGCTTTTTTGACAGAGCTTTTAATCTTTCATGATAATTGAGATTTGTGGGGTTTTAGGTTGGGTTTTTTTTTTACTGGTTGATGTATTATTTTTACCCTCACCTCCCCCAGATGCAGTCATTGTGCTGTCTGCCCCTGAAGTGGTTTCATTAGAAAGTGGAAGTTCAACAAACGTCACTATTTCTCTGAGGTAAAATCATGATTACACCTTCTTCTTTGGAACAGGGGACAAGCAAGTGGATGGGACTTGGCTACATACTCAGGACTTTCCTTCAGACTCAGTTCCTTGTTCATAGAGTGAATCTCATTGATGGGACTGGCCACTTCTAGACTGTTACATCACTTTGTACCAGGATGGATCAAGACAGTGCAGCATTCTCACAAGCAGCCTCCTATGGTTGGCCTCTGACAGTATTGCATGCCATGGGAATGGGAAGTTGAACAGAAAAAAAAAGATGGTTTATACTGTCTGTCCTACATAAGGTTACTGAACTGTCTTCCATAAATGAACTTCACCAAAAATACTTTACAAACAAACAAAACTCACCATTTCTAGCAAAGAAAGGCAGCTACTCCAGAGTGGGGGCTGATGCATCACAGTCTCATTGTTTCATAGAGTGCATTGTTGCCCCTGGTTTTCTTATGTCAGCCTCTTCCCATTAACAGATTGTTAAAACACATGCAGGCCTTTGGGATCTCAAAGTTTGATTAAAAGGAACAGTCAGATGAAAAGTTTGATAAGGAGGAAAACAGCAAAACTCTCCTGTAGCCCTGAAGCAGTTGTTGTGAACTCAGGCACCAGTCTAACTTGTTCCCCTCTTCACAGGGCTCCACTAAATGAGACACTGGTGATAACTCTCAATATTACATACTCATCAAAACAAAGCACCATTGTTGAACTGCCTGATGAAGTAAGTGACAGAACAAACTTATGAAGTTACTCAGAAGCCAACCACTACCATGGTGCAACCCTCATCTTTCTTCCCTCCACTTTGTTTGCAGGTACAATTGCCTGCAGGTCACACTAAAGCTGACTTCCAAGTGAAAGCAGATGATGTTGGACAAGTAACAGTTAATCTTTATACCATTAATTCCAACTTAACTGGGTGAGAAACTAGTTTTAGTTTCACTTACTATTCTACAGCTTCCTAAACTTTGGGGTAACTATTCCCTCCTTATAGTTAAACTGGTAATGGGACATAGATGGTATGTAGTTAAGATGAGGTGACCCTCCAGCAATCCTCAAGGTATCCAGATAAATACAGGGTATGGAAGCAGAGTAATAGTCTTGGTGTCTTGGATTTCATTGCTATGAGTTCTCATGGCTCCTTAGTCTGCTTGTAATAACCCCTCCCAAATGTATCAACCAACTGTCAGCTTTTCTGATCCAAGAAGCATTTGGTTGCAGGTGTCCTGGAGGATACTATTCTAACTGTGCAGGACTTGCACAGAAGCTCTAACAGCAGCTCCACAAACAGGGGGGTTCTGCTTACTTATTAGGGGACCCATCATTTTACAGATGCCACTCCTCTTAATAAGAAAACAGCCTGGTAAGATGGAGAAAGTTGGGTTGTATTTGCTTGTCACCCAGATGCTACTCCTGGTTTACTTCCTTATTTCACTTCTGCTTTTAAGACTGGGAGAAGTGCAGAGGTAGCCATGAAACGCTCGACAGGATCATGGGGCTTTGCTGATAGTATGAAAAGTACAACTCTGCTCTTGCATAACAAACCCTGGGCTGAGTTAACAAAAGGCACAAAAGAAGCTTTTTTGAGATTTCTGTGGTAAAAGAATGGAAAAGAAAGAGACAAGAAGGATGGGTTGAGGGGAGGAGTGAGAGGTGCCCTAAACATAACAAGGACACTAATGAAAAGGGGAGCAACTCTACTGAAACCAACTCTGAATCTTTCTTGTCTCATCTCAACATCCAGACTCTGTTTTTTCTTAAAGCAAAACAAGGCAAAATCTGCTGAAAAACTGTGAACAGACAAATTAGCTAATTCTGTTTGGATTTACCAGCAGATCCAGGATCCAGTTTCAAGTAATCCATAGCATCCTAGTGAGATATGCTGATGAGGTGATTGGCTGGATCTATTTCCTGGCTTGGTCTGTCTCCTTCTATCCCCAGCTCTTTGAGAACTGGCGTCGAAAAAGGTAAAGAGACTGAAGATATCTGAAAGTCACTTCATTTTGCAGGTTATGCTCCCAGCTTCAGTTACATCCATCTTAGTTATGGTGAATTGTACATGAAAAAAAAATGGAGAAAAAACAAGGCCAATACAGAGCCTGAATAAATGCAGCCCCAGTGAGCTTTTGGGCATGCAGGTCAAAAGAAAACTAAGTGCATCTTATAAACATCTGATCCTATGATTTGGCATCCAGTACTAATTCGTGATGGAGGAGAATTCCCCATTCCCTCCAGTATCATGTTGTAAATCATCTGGCCAAGCCAATTGTGATGACTGCCTTCAGAGATCACTTACCTTACAGCTTCTTGTAGTGCTGTCATTAGGCCAGCTTCCTTTAATTGGCTGTTAAGTAGAAACATTATTATATATGCAAACTAAAGCATTTATTTTAGCAAAGATGCACTATTGCTGCTTTGGATTCTTCAAGCTGAAATGGCTTTATCAGACTCACAGAGGGGTGAAGTTAAACAGCAGGGACAGACTCTGTCAGTACCAGTGCATGGCTTATGAGGGATAGTTCACCTGGCTCCTGGTGAACTCACAGCACAATTCCTGCAGCTTTGGCTTACAGAAAAACCTGCCTATAAATCAGTACATTCTAGGGTCAGGTTGTCCCTGAATATTTCTTTTTTTTTCCCCCCCCTGCCTTCTCCAGTGTTGTTGGACTAAGCTTTGACTTTATAGCATTAAACCTGACTGGCTTTATAGCATACAGTGTGTTTAATGTTGGACTCTTCTGGATTCCCTTGATTAAGGTAAGCAAGATTACCTCTTCTTATTTGCTGGGGAGGATGTCTACAAAAGGGAAATAAGGCACATGGCTGGTTTTGGTTTCTCTTACATTTAGGAGGAATTCTTAATTAGTTATCCCAGTGGAGTGAACCCTGTGGCTATCAATGATGTTTTCTTCAGTCTCCATGCAGTAGCTCTCACTCTGATCACCATAATCCAGTGCTGCATCTACGAGGCAAGTATCAGTGCTGGGCCAGCCTGTTGTCTTCAGCCCAGCTCCCTCTGCTGTTCCCTCCCTCATCACTCACCCTCTGCACCAGCTGGGCTCCAAAGTCCTCTTCATGGCACTTCCTTTACCCTTTCAGGAAGTCAGGCTTCATCATCCAGCTGCCTTTATCTTTCCTGAGCTAATGACACCAGTAAGCTCAGCCACTTCAGGCTTATGGATGTTCTGAGCTTAGAAGTAAACTCTTTAGGGACTCAAAATAACTAAGGCAAACAGCCATGTTCATAAAGTTCCCCAAATGGATCTCTGGACAGGACAGAGATCACAGCCCTACACAGGCCAAGGCTGGTACATGCTTTGCTGTTTCCTCACTGCTTGGAGCATTCTTCAAGCTAGAACAGATCTTCAGGAATTCCCCACAACTCAAACTTTCAGTTTTATTTCAGCTTCCTATCTCCTAAAACACCTGGAAAACCCCTTTTGTAACACCCACCTTTGCAGGTGACATTGATTGTGAGAGTTGGGTGGCTCTTTACTGAGTTCCAATGGATTGTTAACAATCAGCTGGTTCTTTATTTAATTCCCATTGTAAAAGCCTAATCTGAATAGCCAATTTTCTCTAAGTGGAAACTGTTTATATCTCATGGTGCTTCCTTTGGTGATGCTGAACCTCAACCAGCCCATTTGTCACCACTGCCAGGTGCAACAGTCTTTTCTAGTGAAGAATTAGAAGGCAACCATGAGTCTGTTACCATAATGGCATTAGCAGCCTTTTGCCTGTATAGGAAATCTTGATACCATCAGACTGAACACAGGAGCTTGTTATTGATGTGCTGCTGATAACAGGCATCATAAATACTCAGGATTACTGCCACAATATTGTTTCCCACTTGCTCAAGTGTTCCAGGCGATTGATGTTGAATATTGCTCATTAGCTCTTGCAAACCTAGAGCTGGTTGCTGTAGCACTCATTTAATCTTAAAATTCCCTTGTGATTTGAGCCTCACTGGCTCAAGAACAGGTTGGGACTGTAACCTTGTTTAGTCCTGACTACATTTGGTATCTCCCACTGTGTGTGGGGCTGTGTGGCTGAGGTCAGTCTGAGTGTATCTGCATTTCTGTTTCAGAGAGCAGGTCAGAAAGTATCCAAGGTTGTTGTTGGACTGCTGGCACTCGCCTGGATCTTCACATTTACAACTCTGTTTCTGGCTGCAGCTGAGGAGATGTCTTGGCTACAGTTCTTATTCTGCTTCTCCTACATTAAGTTGGCAGTCACACTGATCAAGTATTTTCCACAGGTAAATCCAAACTTTTCTACTTTTCTGTGATATCCCTGTCACCCTAAGCCTGCAGTCTGTGCTCTTGAAAGTCTGACTAGACCAAACCAGTGGTGATTAAGTCTTTTAGTGACCAAACCAGTGCAGGGCTGGTTATGCTGATCTCAGAAGTGGTTGGGCACTTGTTTTACTCTCAGGCGTACCTGAATTTCCGTCGGAAGAGCACGGAGGGATGGAGCATTGGAAACGTGTTACTGGACTTCACTGGTGGAACCTTCAGCCTTCTCCAGATGTTTTTGCAGTCATACAACAATGGTAAGGCTGGAAGTGAGGGGGTGGGACCTTTCTGAACAGGGTGGGAGAATCCTGCAGAATGTTTGTGCTCTAGCATAGGTAACTGTTCTTATACTAAGAGTAAAGAATCTGCTGATGTTCCTTCAAGATAGAAAATGAAAAGCCATACTGAAGAAACAACAGGAACAGTTCTTAACTAGCTTTGCATAAAGTGTACATTAGAATCAGATTTAAAGTGTGTCTAAGCAGTCCAGGTAATAAACACAAACTTGTCTAATATGTATGGCATGACCTTCTAGTCTTGAGACAAGACTGCACTTGAGTTATTCTTAACTCTCTAATTTTGTATTTGACAGATCAGTGGAAGTTAATCTTTGGAGATCCAACCAAGTTTGGCCTGGGTGTCTTCTCCATCATCTTTGATATTGTTTTTATGGTCCAACACTACTGCCTCTATAGGAGACAAGGGTATGAACCTTGTGAATAACATCACTGGTGAAGACAAGAACTTGTCGTCAAACTTGTCTTCTTAAATTGAATTTGCCCCTCCCCTGGCTGAGGGCTTTCAAGATGCCTACTGACACCTACCAGAAATACTGATTCTGATCTCTTTATACTTTGATCCTCTCTGGTATGGAATACAAGCTGTTACCTTGCCAAATCCCAAGTGCCAGAAGCCTTAAAGAACAGCAAGCTATTTAGCCACCACTTGCAAATGGAAGACACACCTGTTGAAGCTGCAAAGACAGCTTAGTGTGAGCTGTCCAAGAAACATGTGGCTCTTTTCCATTAACAACAGGAAGGAGAAAGACCAGAGTGATGGCTTTGTGATTGGAAGCAAAGCACAAAGAGCAGGGTTCAGGCTTCCAAAAATCTGAGATCATGTTTAAGCAACCACTTAATGTAATGACTGAAGCCTGGCTGTGGATCTACATTCTGCTGCTGACTCCTTGCAGGCAGATGACAGAACACCACTCACTCTAGCTGAAAAAAAGAATGAGTTTGGTAGCAAATACACAAATATTAGCACCCGAATCTCTATTAAAAAAAAATAAATACTGAGAAGCAGAAAATATTATTTCACCTTTCAAAGGTGCTAAGTGCTCAGATTTATCTGACCACTACTAGTGCACTAACTTTATTTTGCTCAGTGCTACTGACATGCCTTGAATTTTGAACAGTGGATGGTGAAGATTAAAGATTTATCAAAGAGATTATTTCTGTGGATCATGTTAACAGCCCCAAGATCAAAGTTTAAATGTATGGTTTTGTTCCTGGGCAACTTTCTACCTACATGTGGTATGTTCTAGGTACAGATCAATGTCTTGAGTTACTTGAAGGTAAGTAAGCATGATACCCTTTAATAGAACTAGAAGGGACCCCACGCATTTGTACTTGGACAATACTTGAATGATCAAAAGCTGATATTTCATACTAGGTATCAACCTAAGAAGTGGAACCCCTTCTTCCCCTGACAGAGACCAGTGAGGTTTGGCTGCTCACTAACACTGCAGGTACCCACCAGTGAAATCACACCTTACTAACCTCAGACTGCATTGCCTTGATGTAGTCCACAGTCCTCTTTCAGCCAGAAAAAAAGGTCTCATCTGGAAGCATTCAAGGGACAAGACATTATTAAATGTAAGGAGAAGCAGCTCAGGAAATCCAACTTTGTTTTATTGTGTGTAAAATCAAGTGAAATAGCAGTACAAATAGCAGTGTATCTATCGTAACAAAAATAACTTCCAATTTGAAAGCTGTAAAAATTTACCACTGAATTCTTCAGTTACAAAATTCAAAGGTAGTATTGGAGTAATTCCATAGGTATAAAAATGGTAAATAGGCATCTGCTGATGCATACAGAACAGTCTGAGATGCATTAATCACAATATAGGTACATGGCACAGCAGTAAAGTACTGAATAAGTTAGTCTGCCACCTCCTCATGTTCTATTTACAACAGCTTACCAGAAGGCTGCTTAAGGAAAGTGTAGATCTGTAGAAATCAACTGAAAGGGAGTAAGAAGTCCAGTTTTTGGTAAGTGTAAGGCTAGCTGGTTAACAAACCACTAGGATGTGAGATCATTCACTTAGAGTTGCAGCAAGAATCTGAAATCCTATGGCACCTTGATTTAAACAACTCAATCTCACCAGAAGTTTAAGTTTAGTCAAGAGGCACTTTTGCAAGTTCCTGGCTTATTCATCTCATCCATCCAATAAATCAATGATTTAACCAAAATCTTCTAGAATAGAGACCAAAATCCCCTCCCCTTCCAAGCCTGATAGAAGTGGAATAGACTCCACAGCTATGAGCAGCTCTTTTGGCAAGTTCAGCAACAATGTTTTCTTTCCTTCTCCGTATTAATGTCGTTTAAATTTGATTTATTGGATGTTACATATTGGGAACAAGGATTTAGATTTTACTCTGCCAGTGAAGCTGAGCAGTAGTGTCCATGAACTTGTAGTGTACTTCAGGCATCAATAGAACACTTGTGTGTTCCTTCATAGTTTGTCTCTTGTCTGAAGAGGCCGTTTTGTGCAGGGAATCTTTGCAGTGAAGTGTCAGGCCCCAAACCCTCCAGCACACTCTGTCTAGCACACAATGTGAGGTTAGTACAGTGCTCCACACAGCACTGGGCAGCTCCTTAGTCTGGCATTTTAATTTGATAGCATGGGGGGGGGGGGGGGGGGGGGGGGCCGGGGGGGCCCCCCCCCCCCAAAAACACACTTCTTCTCAAAAAAAA
>JAOEGS010005335.1:66948-79616 GCA_025447755.1 Corythornis vintsioides
GCGGGAGGTGGGTGCGTTGGGGGCGCCGGTGCGCAGTGTAGATAGGGGGCTGGTAGTGGGGGGGGGGGGGGGGGGGGGGGGGGGGGGGGGGGGGGGGGGGGCCACGACAGGGCAGCTCCCTCCTAAACACAGCTGTACTTCTAAGCACAGCAAACCCTTTATCTTGCATCACAGAAGCCACAGTTCCTCTTAAAATAGGAAGCTTTTGTGCTACAAAAGAATCCTTCAAAGTGAAGGCATTCCTAGATGCTTGAGTAACAAGGGTTTGTCCTGCCCTCCTGAAAGCCATGGCTGCACTAAAGTCTTCCCATGTACCTGCAGGGAAGCCTTTAGATATGCACTCTGCTGAGGGGACTGGAGTTTTCCTACTGCCAGTTAAACTAGAGGAAGGGAAAAAAAAATAATAAAAAAATCAGTGTTTACCACAGTGAGGACCATGCAGTCCTTCAGACAACCTGGGCAGGTCTAGTATTTGCTTCCTTGTTTGATTCCAGTCTATACATCTCCCTCCCCAACCCTTCCCCAACTTGGTGGTTGATTAGGACATCATGGATTGTTGCACAGCTTTCTGCAGAGATTGCCTGGTCACCAGCAGCCGAACCACCTCTTCATTCCTTTTTGTCAGCCTCTTCCTGGCTTGGTCGTGGGTCACCATTGTCATATCCCAGCCATTCACCTGGGAAAAAACCATCAAGTGAGCTGGGTGTGTGGACCTGCAGGTGTCTTCTAAGTGTTCTGTCAGCTATCTGTAGCAGATACACTTATGCCACAGCTCCACTAACTGTCCTGGGAAGCACCCAGAAGACAGTTCTTTCCCCCAGTGGAAACTCCTCTTCAGTGTGTACCTAGTGCTGACTGGCTGGGGTAGGCTGGTTGCACCTAGTGCAGTTGGCTTATCTTGGTGTTTACCTGCATGATCTTGTCTCCAATCTGAAGTCCTGCAACTTCTGCAGGCCCTCCTTCTGTCACCCTTGTTACATAGATACCCTGGGGAAAAAAAAAAAAAAGTGTTTACTTAGTATGAGAACATTAAATACTCAAGGGCCATTCTAGTGACAGTGAAAAAATACAGTATAGTGGGGAATTCTAGTTAAAAACAGGTTTGTGCAACAGAGAACAGTAAAGGTAGAGAGCCAACTTAAACCTGGCCTGCAAATGGTGACCTTAGCACTCAAGTGTGGGAGAGGCCAGAATTGAGCTGCAGGTGAGCAGAGCTTGCTGGGGGAGCTGGGGATGCTCAGCCTTTTGCAGAGCTGCTACAGAGAACAGTGTCTGACCTTGTCAGTCTTGTCTTCAGAGAAAGGATTCTGAGTAGGGTCCTGATCAATGCCCCCCCCAATGCTGAATCCCAGAATCAAGTTGTCACCTTGACGAAGTTTGTGTATTTCAATTCTTTGCTGAAAAAGAGAAAAAGAAAGATCAAATGGCTGAGTAGTGTGACCCCCTGGAAGAAATCTCAAGTGTTTCAGACACAGATACCCGAGCCCCAGTTTGATTGTCTTTCAGAGAAACCACAGAGCTAGCAGAGCCTGCTGACCACAGTGTGTAACTTCAGAGTGATAGACACTGCAACCCTTGGTGCCACAGAGCTATCCCCTGGCACTGCTGTTTGTCAGTCAGGTGTAACCTTAGTGCTGACAGCAAGTGGCTTTGAATTGTTCTCAGCCTCCCCACAGCCCGGCAGGACAGGAAACCTGCAAGGTCATGGCGCGATACAGCCAAGCCCCACAACTACTCAGGGTGTTACCACTCCCCTGGAGACAGGTCCAAGGGGAAGACACTGAACCAGAGCAGGTCTCTTTAACCCCAAGTCCCAGCTCCATAACTAGCAGCCACTCAGAGCCAGGCTCCTCTGGCTTTTTATCCACATGCCTCATGTTCCTGCCTGGCCTCACCAGTGGAAATAACAGCCTATTATTAGGATGATTGTTCTACACATAAGATAACTTATCAATGCACTTTGGTAATCCAGGGGCAGCTTCCTCACTGATGAGCACAAGCATCTGACAAACTTTGGCATTATCTCTGCCAGCTCAGCTTGAACCAAGATCAGAAGCCTGGGTCCCAATTGAAAACAACCCCTCTAACGGTCCTTCAAGCTGCTCCGGCTGCAAACAGCCTTCCTCGCTGCAGGGGGGTGGCCTAGGCGGCCTCTAAAGTCCCTTCCAACCCAAACCGCACTACGATACTCCAGGAGCCCTGGCACCGCTGGGCTTCCCCGGGGCGCGGGGCTCGGGCTCTGCCGGTCATGGGCCACTCGGCCGCCCCCAGACACCTCCCACGCCCTCGGTGTTCGCTCCCACGCAGCTGGGAGCGGCGCGGTGCCTTCCACCGGCTTAACAGAGCACCCGGCCACGGTTCCGTTCAGCGGTCGATCCCGGGGGAAAAGGCGGGAAAGCCCCTGGCTTGGCCGTTCGGCTATTAAAGCAACTCCCACCCTCGAAGAGTTCTGCGCTGACAGCTCCCGGGGGAGCGAAGCCGCCTGGGCGGGCCGGGCGGGGCGCGGCCACGGGCGGCAACCGGAGCCGGCGGCTCTGCAACCGAGGCCGGCGGCTCTGCAACCCACTCCCTCCACGCAACCACGGACCGCGGATGCCCCGGGACGCTCCCGCGAAGCCGCTCCCCCCGCTGACAGCCCGCAGGGCGCTGCCGGGCGGCACCGACACCGGCACCGGCACCTCCATCGCTGTCCCGCTCAGCAGCCCCCACCGCGACGCGGTGCCCCCGCCCCAACCCACGCTGTCCCGGTCCCCCGTCTCACCACCACAGCGGTGACCGGCTGGCCCGGCACGTACGACATGACCCCGCTGCCGCCGTCGGCTCCGCCGCCGCCGCCCGAACAAAAGCGCCTCGCCCGGTCCCGGTGCCGGCCTCGCCCCCCCGCCGCCGCCAGCCAATCGGGAGCCGCCTCGCCCGCCGCGGCGGAGCTGGCGGCGGAAGTTGGGTGGTTTTCCCGGCGGCCCGCGCGCCCAAGATGCCTGACAGGAGCTTCCGGCGGGGAGGCGAGAGGCGCCGCTGCGGCGGTAGGTTGGGCCCGGCGGGGAGGCGCGGTGGCCTCGGCTCCCGCGGTGACGGGCGGTGCGCGGTGTCCCTTGGCAGGGTGTGAGGCGTGACGAGTCGGGCCCGGCCCGGGGTCCCGCGGAGCAGCGCGCCGTCGTGGATGAGAGGTACGGGCCGGGGACGGGCGGGAGGGCCCCGCGGCGGCAGGCGGATGGTGCCGGGAGGGGCCTTGGCGCGGGCAGCGAAGGCCCTTGAGCTTCCTCCGCGCCCCGGAGCGGCGCGTCGGAACCCAGCCGGCTCTCCGGGTCGGTGCGGCGGGCCCGGCTCTCCGCGGGACACGGAACGGGACCGCGCCGGGCCAGTCCGCCCTCCCGGCCCGCACAGCCTGTGTCTCCTTTCCCCCAGTGTCGTTGGGAGAGACGAGGTCCCCGAGCCGGGCTGGGAGCCATGGCCGCGGTGGTGGCCAAGCGCGAGGGGCCGCAGTTCATCAGCGAGGCGGCGGTGCGGGGGAACGCCGCCATCCTGGACTATTGCAGGACGTCGGTCTCGGCCCTGTCGGGCGCCACGGCGGGAATCCTGGGCCTGACCGGCCTGCACGGCTTCATCTTCTACTTCCTGGCTTCCGTCCTCCTCTCCGTGCTCTTGGTGTTAAAAGCTGGACGGCGATGGAATAAGTACTTTAAATCCCGAAGGCCACTTTTCACAGGGGGGCTTATAGGAGGGCTCTTCACCTACGTCCTGTTCTGGACTTTCCTGTATGGGATGGTTCACGTCTACTAACCAGCCAGGAGCCACCTCAGCTGCAGTGGTTTTTAATGAAGCAGGAGGACTGTTGCCAAAAATCATCTACACACCTAGGCCAGCTGACCTTTTAAACCCCTGTCCATGGCTTGTACCATTAACACCCTCAGTAAATTATATCCAAGTGCAAATGAATCGGTAGCACTGTTCTAATTAAACTGAATGTGAAACACCACTTGGATACCTCCCATGAATATTTGTTTAGTAGTTAAGGGATCATTTCTGGTCCCTGATGGCAGGCACAACCGTGGGGTTTGGTTAGTGCTGACTCTGGCATCCTTTGTGCTTTGGATAAGACACAAGTTTAAATCCCCTTTAGATTTGCTGCCTGTCCTCACACATAAACCCAGCACTCCCCCAAACAATCCTTCAGCACAGTAATGTGTAATTAACTGTATGGAAAGGTTTGGTGCAGAAATGTGCTTGGGTTGCTCCAGCAAATGTGGGTGCCACAGCTGCTCTGTGTACACGCCCTCAATAAGTGACATTGTCACAGCTGCTTCTCACAGGCACACACAAGTCACTCAGTGCTGCTCTCATCAGTCACTTTGCTCCTTTTGAATGCTGTTGTATCCAATAAAACACAAGACAACCAAGTGCAGAATCTTACCTGCCAGCTCAGGCTGCACTGGCTGCTTGTACCCTGCTGGCATGTTCTGTACTGAGCAGTGGGGGCTTGGCTCTGGCAGGAACAGGAGGGAAAACTCCCCTCATCCACCCTCCAGGCAGTAGCATTGCTCTAGACCTGTTTGTGCAAAATTAGTGTTTTATTGACTTGCTTTAGCATGAGTACCCCAAGGAGAAGGTGGCTGACCACACTGTACAGAAGAGTCTTGGAGATCACTGCCCTAAAATGACACATTTTATTGCTGTACATTAAATACAAGGAACAGGGGGTTAAAAAAAAAAAAAAACCCAACATCACTCAGAGAAACAAGGTCCTGAGAAGGCACCTGGTTGTTTTATCAACAGCAATAGCTGTGGGAGTTGTGTTAAGCAGAAGGTATAAAGATGAGAAAGATTCTAGAGACTTTTGGAGGCTTGAAGCCCCTGAAGACTTCAATTCAGGAAAAACTTTGGTCATTGAAAACAGGATGTTTTGTCAAGTTGAAACATTGGTTTTAGTCAAGCACAGTCAGCTTTCCATGCTCTGCTGAGCTACTTGGTCTCCATGAGCTGTCAGATGTGAGGTTCACCATCTAGAAATTACTCAAACAGAAATAACCTCTGCCAGTCAAAGCCTGGGCTGTTTTATGGGCACAGGCATTCTACTGCTTGAATGTCAGCAACACAGTGACTGGTGGTTGCCTAGAGGGGACTTCTGGCATGAAGAGGCAGCTTCATGCCCTGAGAGATCAGAGTTGCACAGCTTATCCTAAATTATTTGAAGTCCACTGTGTAATTCTATTTTCTAGCCAAATGTTTGACTCCAAATTACTTGCATCTGAAGAGAAGCAGAGGGAGTGGACTGGACTGAGTAGCATTTTCTATTGGTGACTGAATTTGGAGGGGGCAGCTGCTAACAAAGGTGAGTTTACATTTAGAATCAGCCTGTACTCAGAGGAACCACCTTCTAGAAGCTAAAGCAGAGGGGAGCACCCTGTGCCTACCCCACTGTGCACAGCACTTGGGTCACAGCAGCTCCCTGCAACACCACCCTCTCCAGGGTGGTCCTGGCAGTACCTGAGGACAGGCCAGTGGAAGTCCTTCAAATCTGATAAAAAGAAATACCTGATCTTTGTCATGACAACTCCTGAGCAGCATGTGCAAAACACTGATCAGTTTGGACCAGGCCACAGTGGGGAAGCTTAAAAGTGAGACAGGTATTCACCTCCTGTCCTCAGGAGCTGGTTCCTGTCAGCTCACACAAATGGAACTGTAAGTAATGATATTGCACAAGCACTTTTGAGACTGGTAACATCCCCACATGAGCATGAATTCACTAAATGGGCTGCAATGAGACAAATCAGGCACTGAATGGAGGAGCGAGAGCCTCAGACAGTCTGTGTGGATCCTGCCAACCCCCATCCCATCACCATCAACCACAAGAACACTGTCCCTGCCTTGCTCTCGGCCACTCTGCCTGCTGTTACCTGGCCCACACTCTCACAGGGTGGCTCTCTGGGGCAGCTACAACCAGATGCAGTGGGCAGAGGGTGAGGCAGCTGGGAGCCAGCTGTGGCTGAACAGATTCTCTGGTCAGAGCTGCTCTTCCCAAGGAGAGCACAGCTCTTTGCTGCAGCAGCTGCAAAGGCTCTTCCCAGATGAGCACCTTTCCTAGCCCTAGTGGTTACACACTTTGCGAGAAGAACAGCTGCCCCCAACTCCACCACCAACCCAGAGAGCACAGGCTCTGTAGGATAAGGAGCCCCTCTCCCCCAGGGTCCCAGAGCTGCTCCAATGCTGCATTTCATGGCAGGTCCCAGGCAGAGCAGTCCTGCTGCTTCTCAGCTTGTCCCACAGGCAAGAGTAGGGAGCGGTGGCCGCGAGCCAGCGGAGCAGGAGATGGGGACAGTCCCCTCCTCAGAGGGCTGGTTCTGTTTCACATCAGGCCTCTTCCACATGCAGACTGAAGCTCAGCCATGGGGTGCCACTGGCTGGTGATGGAGGTACAGACATTTCTAGTGGTACATATAAAACTGTCATTGGTGCCTTTTTCCTTTTATAAACCATTGTATAAATCCATGGTGATGAAACAACTGCTGCAAGCTCAGGAAACCAGAGAACATCTTGGGGAAAGATGGGTGTTCTTTAAAGGACTTTGGTTTTTTTTCTCCTCTGGAAATCCCAGTGATAGACAGTAGATTTGATCTGGAGTATCTCCACCTCCCAGTCCTGGTGTGGTCTCACACCTGTGTGGTTTTCCTGGAATATAAGTCCAGCTGGCAGACCCACTGCTGTGCCTAGAGCCCCCCGAGGTGCTCAGGGCTCTGATTCCCGTTCAGCGTGGGGCTAGATAACGACTTCCTGGAGCTGGACCTGAGGAGACAAGCACAGTGACACACAAGGCCAGCAGGCTCCTGTTTCAGGAGGTAACACAGGCAAGAGGTTCCCAGCCCTTTACCACAAAGGCCATTGCCCTCTGTACAGTTCAAGCCCCAGTTCCCAGCTTCATGAGGCTCTTGGAGCCACCCCAATTCCACCCTCAGTCATTCAGGCTGACAGTGCAAAACCATTTATAGTTCAGCCATGGCACAGCAGCTTCCTCTGCTCCCCAGCACACTGCAGCAAGGGATTATGGAGGGAGGGAGTAACTTCGCTAAACTCTTTTGGAGGCATATAATTTCCTGGAATCAGCCTTTGTTTGCCATTAATGGTTACTGTGCTCATGTATCTCCTCCTGTTTTGATTAGTGATGAAGCCATTGCATTTAAACACAAAAGCCAAGTGCACTTACTTTACTTCCTCATACTTTTTGCCTCGGTAAAAGTTACTCTTTTTAATCAGATAGAGCAGCACCAGGTCACAAAAAAAAGCTCCCTGCAGAGAGAAAGAACATGGGTTTTATCTTTAGAGTGGAAGAGGAAGTGTTCTGATCTAATTAGCAATGAGCATTAAATAAAGAAGAGCAACTTGTAAGAGCTGGACTTTCCTTTGTAGTCCAGGTAATCTTAGGGATATTTAGATTACAAGTTACATTAATGATGACAGGACACTGAGTGGGGTCAGAGCAGCAAAATACTGGAGCAGATATAAACCAACCACCCCCTTTTATCATCCTAAGAGCTACATGAGGGACCTGTGTCTACTTCAAGAAGATACTTTCACTTACTGCTCCCATGAGAGCCAGCCCAGAACCAATGTTGATAACAGTGGGAATGATGTTAAATTTCCCTGCCTAAAAGAAAAAGAAACAGTCATGAATTACTCAATGAAGGAACCCAGGAAACAAACTTCAGGGTGTGGTTATTACACGGGGCAAACTCCCACTGCCCATGGGTGTGTTTTGTTAGCAACAGCAGAGTTGCAGTGAGGAACTTGGAGGCTAAAGGTCTGTGTGTGTCTGATCCAACTGTCCCTGGCTGCATTTCTGAGCTCACGTCATCCCTGGATTAGGCTGCTTTTTTCTTTAGCACACACACATGGAAAACAAATCACTGGGGCACATTTGCTGCTGTCAGACTCTAGCTGAGCCTGGCTTTAGGTAGAAGAGACGCAGTCATCCACACTCCAGGTCAGCTCCTTTCTTATGCTGGGTTAGCTCCACAGGGAGCCCTTTCCCATAAATCAGAGAGGCCGTTCTCATCCCAGAGCTGCCTTCCCACCAAGGAATGTCCCCCACCTTTTTTCTCTCCAGGCTCTGCATTATCCTGGGCTGGCTCCTCACCTTGCCATTCACCATCACGTCAAAGCGGATTCCATAGGCCTTAATGAGCGTCCGGTAGTCGACCCCCTCGGCATCCCGGTAATACTTGGCAAACCTGGAATACAAGGATGCTGGTTGTAACTCCATCCCCTGGTACTGCTTCACTGCCAACCTCTGACACCCACCAGTCAGCCCAGCTATGGAACTGCACTGTGTTCTCTTGACTTACCTGAAATTGTAGCCAGAAGAGATGGACTTTTCTGCAAACCTGTTATCCAGCCGGCTAAAAGAATAGTGAGGATTACATTCAGAAGGGGCTCTATCAAGATCACAGTTCCATTCAATCTGAATTCCTATCACACCACCCTTAATGAAAGAGAGAGACAGTGTGAGTTTTTTAAACTTAGTTCAGTTAATGGGTTAATCCTTGGGCGAGTTTTCCCCAGGAACAAGAACAGCTGCACTTCTGGTCACAGACACCAGCACATCCACTTCTGGATGGGCTGAGTTCATACCTATGATGCTAATCACACCACACACAACCCCAGCTTTCCTTGTCAGAAGCTAGGAGGAGGCTTCTCATCCCAGGACACAAATTTCATTAATTTAAATTTAAAGGTCTATAATGTATTTCAGTGGAGATGAGGCTCTTTTATGCAGGGATGAGGTTCACAAGTGCAAGAGCCAGCACAGCCTCCACTCTTCTCCCCCTGTGCTTCCCAAGACACCTCAGCCTGGCTCCATCTCCCCCCCTGACCCCCAGATTCACACAGTGGGCTGCAATCTGTTCAGCATGACAGCCTCAGGACTCCACACACAGGAATGTGTTTGTTTCCCCCAGGAGAAGCCTCCCAGAGTTTTTGAGCAGAGGAGCCTCACTGGCCTTTCAGAGTTCTGGGTTTAAATTGATGGTGTGGTAAAGTTACAACTAAACAAAGAATCCCTGCTGGCAGAGCAGTGGTTTGGGCAGCCCTGAATAACAAACAACTGACCCAACCACCCCATTCCAAAGAACCCACATCACCCTGCCTCCCATTCCCTGGGGACAGGATAAATGGGACCAGTGGTATTTTTAAACACCGGCATCATCTCTCCACTGCACCCTGGGCAGTCACCAGTGGCTCTCCTGACGGCCACCCAGAGAGCAGGCCAGCCAGCCGGGAAGGCAGAGCAGCCCCAGGTGCTCTCCTACCTCTGAAGCCATTTCCTGGAAGTCACTCCCAGCCCACTGAACAATGTTTCCCAGGAGGAAGATGGGGCAGTAGGGATGCTCTGTGCTGTAGCGACACATCTTCAGGTAGGACTCATTGTTGGTTGCCAGCACGTTCACCCTGCATGTAGGGAAAGGGGAAATCCTCCTCATCTCCCTCTCTTCTGCCTGCACAGCCTACACCAGCCACACTGCAGAGCCAAGAGACTCCTCCAGCACCCACTGTGCACAACAGGAATGGCACCCTCCCACCAACCTCAGCACCCTGAGAGCCCCTCCACTGCCAGCCCAGGGACAGCAGCCTGCCCACACAGATGACCTCCAGTCCAGCTGAATCCAGGGAAGGACTCACATGGAGCAGGCTGCCAGGGTGCTCCAGGGCCACCTGGTTTTCTCAAGTTAAAAAGTAAAAGTCCTCTAAACACTTCCATGAGCCTGGGAGAAGAGCAAGAACATGCTCTATTCTGCATGTCTGTGTTTTGCTCATATTGTAGCAACAAATGCAAACAAGAATTATTTAAATTTGCAGTTCCCCAGCTTTGTCCAGGCATTGTCTTGGAAGAGGAAGAATTTCTGGGAGCAGGAGCAGCTCAGGAACCTGACTGTGGCCTAGATGGTGGAGAGGTCCACCTGCCTTAGGAGCATTGGGGCAGCCATTGCAGATCTCATCTGGGGAAGGACAGTCTTATGTCCATTGCTCTCTGAGAAGCTCCAAGCCCCCATCAGCTCTTTGTTCCTGCACAGCCTGAAGCCAAAGGCCTCTCCCTGTGCCTTAGAAGAGGAAATATCCACCTCCCCACCCCAGCCCTCAGTCAGGACAGTGGAGCAAGCTGAGGTTATTGTTTCTGTGATGGAGAGGACAGAGGGATCTCTGAGCACCTGCACTTACTTGGAGAACTTAAACTTGGGGAAGCGGATTGAGTTCTTGATGTAAACAGTGAAGTTCTCTGCACTGGCCAGAAGTGGTTTCCTGGAAGAGCAGGGTTTGTTAGGGGGTTTCTGGCTGTACCCTGCCACATGCTTCAGAAACAGGGAAGTTTATCCCATGGCACTCAGCCAGCCATGTCACTTACCCCACACTGCCAGCAAGCAGGTGAGGAGCGTCCAGGCTGAGGGGAAGCCTTGAGAGCTGGAAATGGCCTTGGGACAGCCAGAGAGCCAAGCAGGGGGGGAGCAAGGGGCCAGTTGTGCTGGGGGGGGTCACACAGAGCTCCCTCTGGCACTGAACAGCCAACATTCAAGCAAGCATCCAAGCAGAGGGAACCCAGAAACTGCACTGAGTGACACACAAGCCAAAAAAAATCAAGCTTGGAAACATCAGGATGGCCACGTACTTGGGCTTGGATCTTTTCTCCACTGGGCACCAGGCCAGTATCTCACAAGTCCCTCTGATACTGTCCCTGTCTTTCAAACAACGGCCAGTCTTAACCCCTGCAGCACAGACAGCACAGAGAAGGTCACACAGAGCAGCCACCTCCTCTCCTTGCCTATAGGACACACAAAAATCAGATGCTTTTTTACTGCCACCCCAAGCCCCCCACCTCCCTGCTGTGGAAAGGCCCCTCTGCTGGAACAACCATTCTCTTGTTGCTGCTCTGAGCAGCCCCAGGGTGCTCTGGTCCAGCCAGAGCTGCAGGCAAGGCAGCAATCTTAATAAAAGATGGTAAAGAAAAAGTCCTTGTCATTCTCTGTAATCAGAGATCTCTGGGGTTGTAACCAGGCTGAGGCCTCTGAAGGAATCCATCTCTACCAGAAACCAGAGGAAAAGGGACCCTTCCCTTACCATTGCCAGCCACCACTGCTTCCCCCTCTGGACAGTCCTCGTCCTTGTAGCACAGGGCATCAGGAATGCTGTCACTCTGTGAAGTGGAAGGGGACAGGATTGAGACCTGCTGCAGGACACAAGACTCAGCAGGGTAAGAAAGAGCTGCTGCTATCGGGTCAGTCCTCTGAAGGATGGCAAAGGCTGAAAAGTTGCAGCTGAAGTGGTAACTGCAGGGCAAATAGCTGGACAGATTCACAGCACCAGCAACACCATGGGCCAGCTGCAGCACCATGCTCTGGGGCTCTGCTCAATCTGGAGAGGGACACGCTGTGGAAAAACCCAGGTAACACCTGCTACTTGCCAAAACAAGCAGGAAGCCACAGTACTTCACCTTGAGACAAGCTGCATTTTGCTACCAGCTGCCAGCTCTCAGCAGCTTCTCCCTGCATACCAGGCTAACGTGGCCACTAGAGGACAGCCGTGTCCCGAAGGAACAAGCTGTGCCCTGGGCCACCTCTGCTTGGGATATGGAAAATTCATCTCTGCTCCATGGAAACAACATTCCCTGAATGGCCAGAGTCCCCTCCCCCGGGCTCCAGCCCCTTCTGAACCACACCTCCACAGAGGACATTTCAACGTGACATGGGAAGACCTCAGGCTTCTGGAAGGTACTAAGCACCCTCTCATGTCCTGAAGTAACTGGAATGTTCCACCTCTCCCAGGATGGGACTCTAAGTCTCCTCTAACCATAACTAGACAATCACAGTTGTTTTCCCATGGCCTTTTCTGACCCCAAGCACACTGCTGTGGTCTCATCTCCAACACCATCTAAAGTCAGCAAGACTCTATATGATCAACGCCTCTGGAAATGAAATCAGCTGAACCTCCCAGGTTTGCAATGACTAGTCCAATTTCCCAACTGAGATATCACACCACAAAGAAAAAACATTCGCCTTCCATCCTTCCTGTGTCCGTAGCTCCCCTGGTGTCCTCTGACAGTTCTTACCCCCAGTTTTGTAGGGGTCTGGGGGCCAAGGGCCTCAGTTCTTCCTACCTCAGGACACGTTGCTTGCCTCTGGTTTGGGGTCACAATCAGATTCGTCATGACAAAGAAGACATTTTCACCCTGGAACAAAGAAAGTAAGGCAAGAAATTTCAGAAAACCTGTTTTGTTCTTCTATCCTGTCACAAGGAGGATGCAGCTCTCTGCTGAAAACAGCAACAGCTCCCTCTCCACTGCTGCTTTTCAGGCTATGATACAACAGCACCTTTTGTCTGGCTATCTGGATGAGGTCAGGGGGTCTCTGGAACTTAAGGGGCTCTGCTACAGAGACTGCACTGATTTGGTAATCAGGGCTGCTGAGACTTGTCTTGGTGGCTGCTCGGCATGTGCTTGACCTCTCTGTCCATATGGACACAACACCCACTCAGGGATCAAAGGCCCCACCCCACTGCAGGGCCCTGGGCATTAGTTCTCTGCCAGGGTCAGGTTGGTCACCTCAGCTGTGCTGTTACAAGCCTGAGCCCACAGAGCATGGCAGCAGGGCACAGAGCAGGGCAGCAGGGCACAGAGCAGGGCAGCAGGG